>JPJR01001030.1:0-19583 GCA_000750675.1 Pseudogymnoascus sp. VKM F-3808 | reverse complement strand
GGGGGAGGGAGAGGGAGGGAGGAGGTAGCTGTAGGGGAATATGTGTATGTAGTCTGCATACTGCAGACGGGAAATAAAAATATGCAGAATAGCTGTTTGGCTTTTATTTGGCGTATTATGATTACGACTATTCTGCATCTCTGCATCTCTGCATCTCTGCATCTCTTCTAGCAGCAGGAAATGAGATTCTGCAGCAGCCGAGTCTAGTCCATCGAGACCATCGAGACCATCGAGACCATCGAGACCATCGAGTCTATCCCGGCCTAGCAGCCACCAGCACGAATAGACAAGAAACGGACAAGAACGGACAAAGATGAAGTATATGTGTGTGTACTGTATATTCTTGGTATGTCGGTACACACAATCTCAGTGTACATGTCAGCAGATGATTCTTAGTCAAAACATTCAAAACGATACTCCAACCTTACTGGTACTCGGACTGGCTCACTCATACCCGCGCTCTTGTCTTTCCTAGTCTTCCCAGACTATGGCCGGAAATGGCTCAGCTCATAATTTACAATAAAAGCGTACTATGTACACTTGGTAAATGGTAAAAAGGCGTATGATGATGGGCTTTCTTTCTTCTACTGGTCCACTGTTGGCCCTCTTTCTGGTAACTGGGAAGGCTAAGCTCAGGTGTGTGCCTTACGACGTCTGCCATTCGCCAAGCTACTGTAATAATACTCATACCAGACTACTTGACCTACATTAAACCACACCCAAACCCAGAAACACCAACCGGATGCCTGAGGCTAACAGGGATAAAATGACACAGGGATACAGACCATAGAGATACAGACCATAGGGATACAGTATCAACCCTCCTCTCTCCTCTCCTCTCCTACTTCCTCCTACTATACTCCCCTCCTACCTCCTTCCCTCCTACCTCCTTCCCTCCCTCCACAAAATCCTCAGCCCTTCAACGGCCGAAACCCAGAAACATCACACCCGCAGTTACACCACACATACTACCCACCACCAAGACACACCCAGGCCTTCATCTTTACCAAACAACCATCCCTACACACCCCTTCACATCCCTACAAATCCCTATCCATCCCCCTCCGATCCCTCCCCTATCCCTACCAATCTGCATGCCAACTCCGCATCCTGTACATTATCTTGCAACTCTCCGATGCAATACCACTCTCCCCATGTCGCATACACTACCAGGCACGAGGTCTGACGTCTTGCCCAAACACCCGGACTACCTCAAACATCCCTATCCCCCATTACCCATTATCAAAGGGCGCTTCGAGAACCGTCCCCTCGCTCTAGGCCCATCCCGCTGATATTTGCCCGTTATATATACCAGGAGCCCTATGGACTGCACTTCCATACCTGCAGTGCCCAAACTACTATTTACAGATGCCAGTACTGACGTGACGACGCTGCCGTACTGAACGGAAGGAACCCCCCTCCCCACCCACCGCAGGGCCCCTGCCTGCTCTTACCACTCCACACCCTGACAACCCACCACGCAGCGTCGTATCACATCCTTATCAAACCAACTTTCCCTCGCTCGGCCCGCTGGGGAGCGTGAGGGGGGCCGGCCGGCTGCTGGGAATGTGGCGGGCTATGTGCTGACGACAGCCCGCCAACGTTGCGGCATGCCGTGGAAAAGAGCCGTTTAGCCGTTACTGTCGTCACCAGTTGCCGTTGGTGATGGAAGGGGAGCGTCAGCGTGGCGCGTGGGTTTTGAGGAGATGGTGTTGTCTTGTATTTATTTATGCACTTCGGTCCATCTTCAATCTTCAGCAGAGGGAGAGGGTTGCACCAGCAAGGCTCGGACCGTTGAGTTGGTGGTGTTTTTATTGACATATGATCTTCGATCTATGGTCTATCTTCAGAGTAAGAAGGCTGCACCAGCAATGCTCCGATTTTTGAGCATGATAGTGCTTTCTTTACATGTGCTCTTTGATCTCTTCTCACTCTAACCCTTCTCCAACCCCTATGCCCCTTCGATACCCCTCATAGCTGATGGATAGGAGCCTCCGTCACTACCAGGCTTGACTTGATCTGCGCGATCTCCTCGTCGCTCAACCCGCACTGCTTACGGATATATCCTTCCGCTCCACCATACTTCTCCTTGATCATCTTCAGCGTCGCCATCATATTCTCAGCCCTGCGTCCTGTAAGTCTCCACCCCAAGAGTCGGCCAGTGATAGTCAAACATACCTCGCGCTCAACATATTCAATGCGCCAGTCCTATCAGAAGGTACAGTCTTCGACGCCATAAGTCCAGCGACGACCTGCTCTCTCCACTGAGCCAAGCCTGCTTCTGTCAACGAATACTCTTGCGCCACAGTTTCGTCGTCGACGCCGCAGAGAGACAGAATCAGCGCACAGAGGACGCCGGTCCTGTCTTTCCCAGCCGTGCAGTGGAGCATCAGCGGCGACGTAGGCCACTGTGTGATGTGGCGGAGAATTTGCGTGTATGACTGCGGGGCATTTTTGAGAATATCCCCGTATGCCGCTGTGAACCCCTAGATAAAGCTTAGCTATTTTCTCATTGCATTGTCTGAGCAATGCTTATTCAAGCCATCTGCTATGTCTACTGATAGGGACGTACCTCAGGACTCCCGCTCTGGTAATTCTTGAACCTGACCATGAGGTTCTGGGGACTATAGTCCACATCCGTAAATACTGGTGCAAACACCCTCTTACTACCCTCAAACTCCACTACACCACCCCTTCCAGCTGCCTCGGCCTTTTCAATCTCGGGATTCGACCGCAAGTCATAGACATGCGTGATTCCCAAAGACTTAATCGTTGACCGTCCCTCATCGTCGATCTGGCTGCTGGGTGCACCGGCGCGATAAATTACCCCGCGGCGGATCGAATTCTTAGAGCCAGGGACGGCATACCCGCCCAGATCGCGGAGATTAGGCAAGCCCTCTACCTGGATAAAAGGAGGCGATGGTAAGCCTGCAGTGGTGGCGCTGGAGGTAGAGGTAGACATTTTGGAATGTTGTGTTCTGAAAAATTTATAACTATATAATTGTTTCCTCTGTAGTGTCTGGACGCAGATAGACTGATAATCACAGCCGAGGTTCATCAATCGTAGCTTGGTAGACCACATATTCTATTTAAAACCCTTGGCGACTTATAACCCATCGGTCTAGCTCTTCATGGCCCTAGGATTTACAATAACGGCAATGCAACATGCAGGAAATATTTCTGTAACTCAGACCTCTGGGGCTCGTACCTGAAAGGCGTAGAGATGTCGAAACGTCTGGGGCACATCACGTGATCATGCGAACGTAGAGCTCGAGATTGCCACCTTCAATATCAACTTGACAGGATGATACTATCATTCTTTTTTAACATCCAAAAATGAGGCACAATGTCCGACGACCAAAGCCGCATGCCTGAAAGGGAAACAATTCCTCCCGCGCCATCACCCCAAGATCATACCTCTGATGCCGCCATCCCCCACAAACCGCAAGGCGGCAATGCGCCGCCCTCCTCCCCGTCCGACGAGAAGAAACAGCGCATCCGCGTGAAGAATCGCCGGAAAATGTACCTCGATACCCACCCCACCTACTTCGACTCTCCAGACCTCGAGATCGTCGGTAAGTACCCCCCTCCCCCCAAGTTTCAACAAATCTAACGACACACCCAGACCCCCTCCTCTATGACCGCTGCGTGCGGCGCTTCCAGAGCACGGCTGAGCGCGAGGCGGATGGACGGGCGAAGGGGTACTCGGGGGTTTTGGAGGCGGATCTGTATCGTTCTGAAGCTAAGCTCGCTGCGCTCTCTGGGCGCGCTCTGAGTGATGAGGGAGAGGGCGGGGCGGAGAAGGCGGGGCCGCGGCTGGGAGAGGACCTGGCGTATGTCCCTGGCCCCGATGGGCAGGTGTTGCCGGAGGACGAGGACGAGATTCCGCAGACGAAGGAGGAGGGGATGGAGCGGTGGAGGGAGGCTATGACGTTACGGTTTTTGAGGGGCGGGGATGAGGATTTTGAGTACGGGGATGTGGATGGGAGGGACGATTGGGATGTTATTGAGCGGGAGGATGAAGAGGAGCATTGGTTTGAGGAGGAGGAGCCGGAGTGGGTGGAGGGGAGTTTAGAGGAGGAGAGGAAGAAGGGAGAGACGGGGATACAAGATTTTTAATATAATAACTAATGTTTCTGGTATTAAAAGTAGGGAGGAAGCAGGGGCTGTCATGTGATATTAGTTGCACGTGATATAAACGCGACCCGCTACTCTAAACGAAATTTGCGTGAAGCGAGCTGTAGCTTCGAAGAGACCTCTTCGAAAATCTATTTAAACTGCGTCCACATCCCTCCCACCTTAAAATGCCACCCTCCTTAGTACCGAAGAATTGTTCTTCAATTCTATCTTCTTCTCAATCATCATGTAGGACGAGAACCATCAGAGTTGCGACGCCTCTGCGCTCGTTCTCTGCCTCTACCAAAAATGAAGGTCGCACCAACCTTCGCCGAAAGATGTACGCCTGGCTTAATGGGCACGGAAGGGTGTTCAGGGAGCCGATGGGCTCAGCAAACTACCTTGGTGCCTATGACAATAAGGGAAATAGGGTGCGGTCTGTCGAACCGGGCAAGCCTCCGAGTGGACCCGATCTCTCGCCGTTCCCGAAAAACGAAAGCTTCCGTTCGCAGCCCGTCACAAGTGAAGAGTTGAGGGAGTTGGTGTGGGAGAAGATCATGAAGAATGGTCTTTCTGTCAAGGAAGTCAGCGTGGAGCTCAATATCGAGATGAGCCGCGTTGGCGCTATTGTACGACTGAAGGAGGTTGAGAAGGCATGGCAACGACAGGTAAGATTCTCCTCATATATCTCTTTGCTCAACCCCACCAGTCCTTGCCACCAAGGATTGAAGACACTTTATGATGATTGTATAAAATCGATTAGTCTATAAGACAAAACACATGGTTACAATACACACGCATGCGAGCCTCTCTGAATAGTGTTCCACAACATTTGGATTCTTAACAAACTGCTTTTTTGATTCAGCAAAGCTAACATCCAAACCCAGGGCAAACGTCTCGCCAAGCCATACTCTCGCGCAGTCATGGACATGATGCCCCAAACCCCCTGCCCGAGCCGGGAGAACGGCAACAAAGTGACACCTCACGAATCCATCAACGATCTCCCCGTGCACGCCGCCACTCAACAACAGATCTTCTACCCCACATCCGAATCCCGTCAATTCAACCGCGTGGACGCCGCCCGCGTCTTCGCCGACGGCCTCCTCCCCGCCGACCTGCGTGTCCCCCACCCCGAGCTGATCGAGGACGACCGCCTCCGCCTGCAAGGCGTGGGCCAAGAGGACATCGCCGAGCGCGCCGCAGCACGCAGCAAGGCCGCCTACGAGAAGAAGACTGCTGCTGACAAGATCAAGCGCGCGCGCGAGGCTGCGGCTGTCAAGACCGTGCCCGGTGTGCGCTGGGACTTTAAGTTCCGCGAGATCAGTGTTGATGCTGCAGGTCCGACTGGCAGGGGGAAGAACGGTACGGGATGGAGATACGGTGTCCCACTGTACGACAGGCGGAGGGGCGAAGTCAAGATCCCTACCAAGGTGGTCTGAGCTTGTATGGATAGGTGGAATGTATAAAGTAATGTTGCTGTTAAAGGGCGTTTTTGGGAGCATTCATTCAGCCTTGTACAGTACGATTGTGGTTGGGAGCATTTTGACTGAGCGTCAGAGCGCCAGGTATAGCCTTGTAAGATGAGATATATTATATGTATAGATTGATTAGGCCACTGATGCCTGCATCTCAAGAATCAAATACAATTCAAGAGAGATACCGTGTTTACTAGAGCGAAGTTGAAGTTTATATCAAGTGTTGTCCGTAACATTGGATGTCATTTGAGTTGGTCCACCAGGCTTCTCTTATAAGGGGCAACATCATTTAGTGTCCTGTGCAAATTACGTATCGTATTTTTTAGATTGTATACTATAATTCTTCCTACTTCTACATTCTGAAGACACCAAACTTGGTGGGCTTGATCTCGTTCTTTCCACCCATAGCAGCCATCAGTCCAAGACCCAAAACCTTCCTTGTCTGGCTGGGCAAAATCACACCGTCGTCCTATCTCAACATTAGCAACTGACACTCTAGAGACACCGAAGGATGGAATCAAACTCACCCATAACCTCGCACTCGAGAACACCGCCTCGCTCTCCCTCTCTATCCTAGCCTTCAACTCCGGATCCACCGTCTTTCCTACGGTCTCCATCACCTTACTCAACTGCTCCCCTCCCATAACTCCAATCTTAGCATTCGGCCACATCCACATGAACCTCGGGCTGTACGCCCTACCACACATGCCGTAGTTGCCCGCTCCATTACTCGCGCCCACCACCACCGTGAACTTGGGCACATTCGCGCATGCCACCGCCGTCACAAGCTTCGCGCCATTCTTAGCGATGCCCTCACGCTCCGCATCGAGACCAACCATGAATCCCGAGATATTCTGGAGGAAGACCAGCGGCACCCCGCGCTGGGCGCACAGCTCGATGAAATGCGCGCCCTTGAGCGAGCTCGACGAGAACAAGATGCCGTTATTGGCAACGATACCCACCTTGTGACCGTAGATGTGCGCGAACCCGGTGACCAAGCTGGATCCGTAGTCCTTCTTGAACTCGCTGAAGTGCGAGCCGTCGACGATGCGCGCGATGATCTCGTGCACGTCGAGCGGGCGTCGTAGGTTCGTCGACGCGATGCCGATGAGCTCCTCTGGGTCGTGGAGGGGCTCCTCGTACGTCGCTGGGGCGGGGAAGGCCTTCTTTGGCCAGTTGAGGTTGGAGATGGAGCGGCGCGCGAGGATGAGCGCGTGTGCGTCGTCGACGGCTAGGTAGTCTGCTACGCCTGAGGTGGAGGTGTGCATTTGTCCACCGCCGAGGTCCTCTTGGCTAACCACCTCACCTGTGGCGGCTTTGACGAGAGGGGGACCAGCGAGGAAAATGTGGCCTTGTCCGTCCACGATGATGCTCTCGTCGCTCATTGCCGGGACATAGGCACCGCCTGCGGTGCAGGGGCCCATGACGACTGCGATCTGGGGGATGCCTTGGGAGCTCATCCGCGCTTGGTTGTAGAAGATGCGTCCGAAGTGGTCGCGGTCGGGGAAGACGTCGGCTTGGTGGGGGAGGTTGGCGCCGCCAGAGTCGACCAAGTATATGCAACTATTCAAAGCGCACTATTAGCTGGCTGTTGCCCAGACCCCACGAGAGGTTATTAAGAATCTTGTAGGAGCACTCACGGTAGATTATTCTCCTCTGCAATAGCCTGTGCCCTCAAGTGCTTCTTCACCGTAATTGGGTAATAAGTTCCTCCCTTCACCGTACTATCATTGGCAACAATCATGCACGTCACACCCTCCACAACGCCCACGCCCGTAATGATACCTCCGGCAGGCACATCCTCCCCATACAGCCCCTCACCCGCCAGCGATGACAGCTCTAGGAACGACGTTCCGGGGTCAATCAACGCCGTCACACGGTCCCGCGGCAGCATCTTGTTGCGCGCGATGTGCTTGTCCCTAGCCTTTTGCGAGCCGCCCTGGCGGACCTTCTTTGTGAGCGTCTCCAGCTTCGCAATCACCTCGCCCATCTGCTGTGCATTTTCTTGGTACTCGGGCGAGGACGTGTCGACGGTCGTGGGGAGCACGGAGATAGCATTGGCCTGGTGAGGAGGCACGAAGGTCGCTGCTCCGCGGATTGAGCTTCTTGAAGTGAGAGGGGTTGCTGGTGCGCGTGCGCGGAGGGTGCTCGCGAGCAGCTTCCGTGAGGCGCGGGTTGCGGACATGATTGTTTGGATAATATGGATTCGATATTATCGCAGGAGTTCTCGGAAGCAATCAAACTTGCAAGAATCCAGAGTTAAATGTTTTCGTGTCCTGCGTTCTTTCGTCGCTTTCGAGACCCGCCCGAGGTTGGCACCGAAGGAAAGGCTATCGGCGGCTTTCAGCGGCAGCCGTGGTTATCAGCGCCGTTCGGCTCAGTGCGGCCTCCCCGCCATAAATGATGTTTGCAGGGTAACATTTCTAGCTTTCAACCTTTGTATAATAGAAAGTTTCTCAATTCGAGATTCAATTTTATAACAATTACAGTTATAAACACAAAACACACGCATAATGGCCGCCCCCTCAGTCCTCCTACGCCGGACTCTCCGCCCTCTCTCGAGCATCAAACCCCAAACCCTCACTCCGCTCATAGCCTCCCGCAACGCCTCTTCAAAACATCCCAAAGGCTTCGTCGCCCCAACCCCCGCAGATCTCGCCGAGCTGCGCGAACGAGTCCAAGAATTCACACGACGCGAGATCCCCGAAGAAGTCGCCGCCCACACCGACAAATCCAATGAATTCCCCGCGACAATGTGGAAGAAGCTCGGCGACGCAGGTCTCCTCGGCATAACCGTCGACGAGGACGTTGGTGGCCTCGCAATGGGTTACCAAGCCCACGCCGTCGTGATGGAGGAGCTCTCTCGCGCCTCCGGCAGCATTGCCCTTTCCTACGCTGCCCACTCCCAGCTCTGCGTCAACCAACTCCAACTCAATGGCTCGAACGCGCAGAAGGAGAAATACCTGCCCGGCCTGATCGCAGGTGACAAGGTCGGCGCGCTGGCCATGTCTGAGAGCGGCGCCGGCAGCGACGTTGTCGGCATGCGCACAACAGCCAAGAAAGTCGATGGCGGCTACGAACTAAACGGCACCAAGATGTGGATCACCAACGGCCCCGACGCTGACTACATCGTTGTGTACGCGAAGACAGAGCCCGAGGCCGGCTCCAAGGGCATCACAGCCTTCATCGTCGAGACAGCCTCCTCACCCGGCTTCGCCGTCTCGCGCAAGCTCGACAAGATGGGCATGCGCGGCAGCAACACGGGCGAGCTGGTCTTCGACTCTGTCTTCGTGCCTGAGGCGCAGGTCCTGGGCACCATCAACCGCGGCGTCAAGGTGCTGATGGAGGGTCTCGATATTGAGCGACTCGTGCTCTCAGCCGGTCCGTTGGGTCTTATGCAGGCGGCGCTCGACGTGACGCTGCCCTTTACGCACCAGCGCAAGCAGTTCGGCGCGCCGATCGCGCACAACCAGCTCGTGCAAGGCAAGCTGGCCGATATGTACACGAAGCTGCAGGCGAGCAGGGCGTATACGTATGAGACGGCGAGGAAGGTGGATGAGATGGGGGAAATCCGCACGCAGGATTGTGCTGGCGCGATTCTGTATGCGGCGGAGAGGGCGACTGAGTGCGCACTCGATGCGATACAGTTGTTGGGCGGGATGGGATATGTCGAGGAGATGCCAGTGAGCAGGATTCTGAGAGAGTGAGTCTTTTCCCTTAGTTGTTCGTGGGGGGTGAATGAGTACTAATTGTGGTTTCTAGTGCGAAGCTTTATGAGATTGGAGCTGGGACGTCGGAGATCAGGAGGATGGTTATTGGAAGGGCTTTCAATAAAGAGTATGCTGGAGCGGGGTTATAAGGTGGCGGTCGGCACGGCATGGACGGCGTGGGTGGCTCGGAGTAGGAGGTATTGGAAACCCAAGAGCATCATTGCACGGATATGGAAGTCATATGAAAGGAAGTGTGATTGTACATAGAAACCGGCTGTAGGAACTACCAGAGGAATGAGTGGCCTATGGCGTCAGGTAATCGACGAAAGGCTTTATATCAGTTAGCGAATAACATCATCAAGCAGCATTGGCAGTTGCAATTGAAGTATGTATTGTGTTATTAACTGTGATAATGAATCTATATGTGGGTATCATGCGTATCTCGCTCTTCTACGCCTCCAAAAAGGAAACGTGCGTGTGTGTGTGTGTGTGAACACAGAGGCAACCTATGCCATGTCTTCCTCCACATCCGGTGTGTATGCGTTTGGGTGTTTCCACTTCCATGTATGTCCCGCTTGCCGTTGCCATGCATTCTTTCTCCTCCCTCGGTATTCAAAACCATGCTCCGATCCCAAACCTGGTGTATATGCATTTTCAACTAACCAGTTTTAAAGGGTTGAAGATCCAAGGTTGCTAAACTCCAATCCTGCGGCCACATCATAACGAACCAAGTGGCCTTCCAAAATTCGAATTCTGCTTAAGTTTAAGCATGGGAATATCATCCACCGATCCCACAGCGACCAGGCCCTCGCCTTCATCCTCATCATCTCTCCCTGACCCATTTACTCGCCCTATAGCCCGCAGCGCATTCTGTAGCACCTGCCCGTCGCTCAGCTCTTGCTCATCTAATTCGTCTGTCCTCTCGCTCTCCGCAACTTCCTCGAGCTTGCTCGTTAAGACAGCAAGAAACTGCTTATCCTCAGGCGCATCATTAGTTAGGCCTAACGGGCCTGAGAGTTCTGGGTCCTCGATTGGAGACTCATCCTGCTCGACGACAGTAGCTATAGGCTCCTCTGGACCCCGCGCCGAGGACTTCGGTGTCGTTATCCCGCTATCGCCGAGATCGAAGTGAATCACCGAGTGATTCGGCGTATGGCCCGCGTGCATCGTGAGCCGACGGCCCTCGGGCTGCTTGATAATCTCTTTGGTCTTCCGCGGCCCTAGTGTAGGGCTGTGGCGATCATAGCTTTGGTTTGGTCGCGGCGGCGGCGCAATATCAGGAGAAAATTTACTCGGAGACATCGTGGTTCCGGATGGGCTGCGTATTTGTGCTGCAAATGTGGGAGCTACTGCGGATGACTTGATAGGCACGCCCTCCAGCTCAGGCTGGATGAGCGAGATGTCGATGCTGTCACCGCCTATCACGGTGTCTTCTCGAGGCGAAAATTGCTCGCCTGAATCGGGGCTTTTTTGGAAGTCTGATTCACTAAGTTCTTTAGATGTCACGCGAAGAGCAGTCTCGTGTGGGGTGAACATTTCGTCGACTCGCTGGTCCAAAGTGGATGTGCCTTCGAATGTCCGTGAGGGGTGCCGTGGGGCAGGGGCGTAGAAAGGGCTACCATCAGGATTCCGGCCAGATTCCTGAGTCACCGTTCTCGAGAGCGGCGACGCATGATTGCTGCCGCGAGATGTGGCGGCGTCAGAAGCAGTACCTGGGCTCTGCACCACGGTTGAGTTCGGCGGAGCATTCTCAGGCGATAGTGTAGCGGCGCTGGCAGCGTATTTTTGAGAAGGACCAGTGAACGCTGCAAGTTGTGCTTCAAGTTCCGCGATGCGCTCCTCATACAATGCACGTTCCTTGTCCCAGAGTGTCCGCTCCTCGGCCATCACCTCTTCAGCTCGAGCCCTATCCGCCTCCATGTGTGCCTTCTCGCCCAGGAATTGTTCTCGCTGTCTCCTTGTGAATTCTCGCCAGTCGTCGACCTGCTCGACACCTTTACCATTGAGAGACGTCGAGCGGCTGATTGGTGGCGAGACGAGACGACCCTTCTGGTAGTAGTGCGGGGATAAGACTGATGGCGAGGTTTTGATGGTGGAAGGCGGGGAAGGAAGGTCGTTCGTGTAGTTTTGGCTGCTGGATATGTTCTTGCCGGAAGGCTGGTCGATGATGGTAGGAGTGCTGTCGGGCAGGGTAAGCCCTTTCGGCGAAACGGGTGACTCTGAGTGGTGGCGCCGTTCGAGAGAGTGAGGCTGCTCCATATGAGAGGCAGCGACGAAGTGATCGGGTTGTTGTGTTGCCATGTGGAGATGGCTCCAGTAATATCTACGAAGCCTACTACCGGGCCATATGGTAGTATGAAGTGAACGTTGAGGTCGGCACTTTGAAGCGCAGGCTCGTGAAAAGTGAATATAAAGATCTCGTGAGTACTTCGATATCAGTGTCGCACGATGAAATCGGATTGGTGGTGTCGGATAGTTATCGTGTGAAGTCGGTGAGCGGTTGTCGCTCCCTGTTACACCGAGCAAATTTGACTTTATACGATAGTGAGTCGGAAATGGCTGGGAAGGTGGAAGATGAAGCCGACGATGATGGAAGTTGGTGTATCTAATTTCTTGTCGCTGGCACCGAGGCTCGTGACTGCCTTACGTGTTCATACATAGGAGTACATCTAACGTAGCATTGGTGGAGGTGGAGTGTGAAGTATAGTGGTGTACCAAATTGTCTGTATATCTGGTGTAGGCGGTACTTATACTCTGAGCACTGCGGAACAAAAGTATGTGCGACGGATTCGGGTGTGGGGAAAGACCAACAGGGTCGCACTGTTCTACCTACTAGAGCTAGTAGTAAGTAGTAGGTGGTAATCATTACTGTAGTATGCTAACTTTCTCCAACTTACTTACTCTTCTCCAACTTACTCGTGATAGACTTGTAATAGGCTCGTGATTAGAGTATGAAGCCGGCTTCTCTCTCTATAATTATCTCCGTTTACTAGTTTAAAGTATTTCTGTGCTATATAAGAAGCCTTAATGCACGTTGTATTTAATAGTAGGCTTTTATACAACCTCCCAGGAGCATCATCCCCAATCCCCGTCTATATGCCTCCAGTAGATCTCCGTCAATGGAAAAGAAACTAGGGCTCGGCTTAACAGACAGCGCCCATTAGCCCGATATGCCGCTCTGTTCCGCAATGTTTCCACTTGGATGGATAAGGATTATGAATATTTTAAAAAGATCCTCCAGTAGCGTGCGTGCTCTAGTAATAGTTACTCCGTAGTGTACGAAGATTGAGTGGTGTGTTCTCACTCCAGCCCTCGATGGCGAGCTACTGCACCATCTTTCGCTCCTCCCTCTCTGAGACTAGCGCAATAACTTGGCCTCCCAACATATAAGTTCGAGGAGCCCAAGCAGTTGCTTTATCTTGGATTAACAAAAAGAGTGCGTATCGACTCGGTCATTTCGATTCTCGCGCGTGTTGTGATGTCTTTTGTGTTCACATTCGATTCCTGTAACCCAATGGTGATACTCAAACCTGCGCCAACCGCGCCTGCCTAAGCAAACTCGGCAGTTCTCATATCCGACACCCACAGTACTCACATGGGGACATGCAACGTACCTGGGAAACCCAAGAGAGAGAAAACTGGTACGATACGTCGGCAACTTCCAGTATTACTTTCATTTTGGGGCTATCAGTCCACATTATGTATAGATTTGGGTTTCAAAAGCAAGTCAATTTCAGATATAACTCGTTCTCGTTATGTCTCTAGCTACAATGTTCAGAAAGTAAATTTCTCCCGTTTTGCCCCCTCCTCTCATATCCTCGTCACTCGTCAGCACATCCTTTCCTTTTCTCTCCTATGAAGACGAAGGAGTCCCACAGAACTGTTGGGTGCATTTGCCGCCTGGAGGAGTGCAGATACCGCAGCTACTATTGCAGCACACCTGGCCGGATGGGCAGACCTTCGAACCGCATGTTAAGGCGCGGACCTCAGGCGTCTTGGGGCAAAGTTCCTGGGTGCATTGCCCGCCTGGCTTGGTGCAATAGCCACAGCTGTCATTGCAGCATACCTCGCCGAATAGGCAAGTGTTTGGGCCGCACTGGGGGCCGAGGCAGCCTTCTTGGGTGCAAGGCACGCCGGGTTTCGCACATTTACCGCAGCTCTCGTTGCAGCATACCTCGCCGAATGGGCAAGTGTTTGGACCGCACACTGGACCGAGGCAGCCTTCTTGGGTGCAAGGCACGCCGGGTTTCGCACATTTACCGCAGCTCTCGTTGCAGCATACCTCGCCGAATGGGCAAGTGTTTGGGCCGCACTGGGGGCCGAGGCAGCCTTCTTGGGTGCAAGGCACGCCGGGTTTCGCACATTTACCGCAGCTCTCGTTGCAGCATACCTCGCCGAATGGGCAAGTGTTTGGACCGCACACTGGACCGAGGCAGCCTTCTTGGGTGCAAGGCACGCCGGGTTTCGCACACTTGCCGCAGCTTTCGTTGCAGCAAACCTCGCCGAATGGGCAGACGTTTGGACCGCATACTGGGCCGCATGCTTCTTGAGTGCAAGGTACGCCGGGTTTGGCGCATGTGCCACAGCTCTCATTGCAACACACCTCATCCGATGCG
Organism: Pseudogymnoascus sp. VKM F-3808; assembly: GCA_000750675.1. Lineage (NCBI taxonomy): Eukaryota > Fungi > Ascomycota > Leotiomycetes > Thelebolales > Thelebolaceae > Pseudogymnoascus > Pseudogymnoascus sp. VKM F-3808. The sequence goes on along the minus strand of JPJR01001030.1, from coordinate 5,666 downwards.
CAAGTGTTTGGACCGCACACTGGGCCGCATGCTTCTTGGGTGCAAGGCACACCGGGTTTGGCGCATGTACCGCAGCTTTCATTGCAGCACACCTCATCAGATGCGCAAGTGTTCGGGCCACAGACCGGACCAGTTGTGGTTGCAGCTACTGCTTCGGTGCTCAGGATACACACTTCGCCGGGGTTGGTGCAAATTCCCATGACGGGGTTGCAGCATTGCTGTCCCGCTTCGCAAGTCTTGTCACCACAAGATGGGCCAGTTGGTGGTTCTACTGGGCCGGTTGACGGACAGCCTTGGACACAGAACTGGCCTGGTTTGGCGCAGATGCCGCAAAGGGCGTTGCAGCAGTACAGGCCATCGGTGCAGACACTCGGTCCGCATTGCACGCCCTTAACACACGTCGCAGTGCCATCGATGACTTTGCAAACGGTGCCAGCAGCGCAGCGAACAAGGTCGCAGGAGGTAGCTCGTTCTTTGAGGACAGGGTTGGCGAGAACGCCGATTGCCGCAGTCAGAAGCACCAAGGCTTTGACAGAAATAGGATTGAAAGAAATCATTTTGATCGATTAAAGTGATTGGATAGCGATGGCGAGCTTGGATTCCTACTCTCAATCGCGTCAGAGGTGAAGCCGGAATATATACGAACTGCTCTTGGCATTCCGACACGTCAATTCACTCATCCAAAGATCTGGTCGGCTAAGATTGAACAATGCGACAATAGGAGGGTTACGACCCCGCAAAATATACGAAGCAATAAGCAGCTGAATCCAGCAGGATCGTGCCAAGATTACTACCTTATTGTGGTTCGTCGAATTACGGGGCCAAAGGTGCCAAAAGTCCTGTCGTGCGACTGGATTTTTGACGTCGACCGCAACTACTAAGATCTTGGCTTCGGGTCATCGATTACTCCGCCGATGCTAATAGGGAAAAGACAATCCTAATACGAAGTCAACCAAGAGCCAAGCTAATTACAGGGCGTGGGCGTGACGGAAGAAATTTGCGGTGAATGCGTCAATGGCTGGTTAATTGAGGTGGGCTTGAGGTGTGATTGAGGCAAGGGGCAGAAGGGGGTTGCATGCATCGGTCGGGAATGCAGCCTGTACGCCGTGGGCGTCTGGAACGTGCTGAGTGAGACGGGCATATCACCGACTCCGATGTAGGACAAGGCCGAGAAAGGGGCGATATAAGCTGACGAGGAAGCCCAGCTTCATTGTCTTCGTTAGGTTGTGGGCGTTGTGATGATGGTTCAGCTTGAACTTTCGTTGACATGATTTTCAGTATGCCAAGCGTTGCGGGCTGACGGGTCAATCTACCCAAAATCCAATCGGGAGATTCTGATAATTCGGCACTGGGAAGCAGGTCCTTAACCTTCCCCGCAGTGGCTAAAAAGCCTCGGCCAAGTGTTCGTGTAGTATTCTATGCTTACTTTTCTCGGGTGAGAAGTAAAGGGGACCGGTAAATGAATTACCTTTGCTTACTTGCCATAACAAGATTTACATATCCCTTACTTTATATAGCAACTTGACACCCATCTAGGTGAGAACCTACATAATCCACCTATAACAAACCTCGATTCTATAGCCATTCAAAAAGAAGTATCTCAGCCATATGCACCCAATATCGGATGCAGTTCCTCGTATTCTAGAAATATACCCAACGACATATCGCCCTCTCCGGCTTGCGCACGTCGCTGTATGAGGCCCTCCCGTGACAACCCTATGCAGCCCCCAATCCAGTTTACGGTTGTAGCAGCGTTACATACACTGGTAATTCTGTCAGTCCCAAATACCGTAGGGTTCAGCTGCGTATGGGGCGTTGAAACAGGGAGAGACCCTACCTGGATTTTAACGCATAAAATGCTGTCGATACCGACGCTAGCGTGCTTAATCCACGCTGAGTGACAGAAGCGTTGATGGCCTGTGTCCTAGCGGCGGCGATCCGTGCATTGCCGTAGCGGCCCGTCGTTAACACAACACCCAGCTTTTACTCAATAGTTGGGTATGAGTTGGTATGCAGCATGCGAAGTAACGAAGATGTGTGCCCTGATATACCACATTTGTCCATAGCACCGTATCTAGGTAGGGAAGAAACCATCACTGCAGATCACAATTCTTCCAACTTCAATTGTAGAATGAGGCCGAGACAAACCCCTCATGTCTTAGACAAATTTGCACCATCATAATATGGCACATCGTCGAAAACCATACAAGATTCCTCCTCTGCCCTCCCATCTTTCTCAACTATCCTCTCACAAATATCATCCTCGGTGACCATTGTTTTTCACGCAGTTAGAATACCGGTTGCAATGAAGGTTAGCAGCATTTTCCCGCTTCTTGCGGCTCTCACAGCTACCGTCAGGGCAGAGCTTGCCACCGGTAACTACTACATCAATTCTATGGTAGAAGAACGATACTATCTTAGTGTCTATGACAAGTCCAACAATAATATTCAGAAACGAATTAAGCTTCGTGAAGAGAAGCCCGATGAACCGGCAAGTAGACATGAAGAGTGCCCCTACTTTATACATATATATGTATATATTATGTGTGCCGAGAGCATTCTAATACCAATCTCTAGTGGCGTCTCGTAGCCGAGCCGGACGGGTTTTTCACATTATCTATAAGAGACCTCGAGCTCGGAGAGGACGGCGACGTCGTGTTTGCGGTTGACGACCGACCTCCATTCCATTGGTCTATCGAGCCAGCGAACCCGAACGACCCAACTGTGTATATGTATGGATTTAGCCACCGCTTTCAGAACTTCTGCGATTATTGACTCATGAGTAGTATTAAAATCAAGTATTCGAAATTGGGTTGGGACGCCAATATTGAGTGGCCAGTTGGCAAGGACCGCGGCAAGGTATACAATAACGCCCCATTCGACATATTAAGCACTGCTACTAACTAATTTTGACAGATTTATTTGGAGGAATATTATAATCCTCCAAATTATCAACCAATAGAACTCTTCAAGTTTACACCTGCAGAGTAGAAGTGCCCAGTGGAGGTGGCCATCCATTAGTGTTACATTGAAAGCCGTGTTGGCGATCATGTTGAGTGAAGGAAAACGTTGAAAGATTTCTAAACCATAGCTTTGTCTTGCAACAGAATGCGTCTCTGGACTTAGAAACAGATAGATTAGAAAATTATCAGGGTGGAAAGGCGAGAAGTTTCATTAAGGAGTACAACAAGAACTTCTATTTGTTCCTCTATCCTACACTACGTACAAAAATCGAGGAATATCATCCCAATTTACATTTGCTAAAATATTTCCGAGCGGGAACCCTCTCTTATCTAGCTCCTCAAACACGTCCCTACACCATCTCTCTTCTCTATTTTCTCCGAGCTCTGAAAAGGCATGCATGGCAGTCCGTAAAGGGAAGAATACATTTTGAGGACCCATAGTTTGCGTCTCTGGAGACAGAAGGTAGGGGATAGATCTTGCAATGAGCGTCGCTGTTGTGTGTATTTTCAGCTGAATGTTGTCCTGGGGAAATTGATGTAAAGAGGTTGAAGGGGACGGTATAGAAGTAAGGTTGGTGTAGATTAAAAGAAGAGCCGCCCAGTAGAAGAGATGCATACGTGCGATTTCAAAGCTTGAAAAGTCAAGGGATGAGTCGTCCAATGGCTGTAAGTCGGATAGCGTCGCGGAGGTGATTGTCATTAGTGATGTCTTAGAACGTAGTGGCCTGGCTGATGAGCCCACAAGCTTACTATACCAGGTCCGAAGCTGACATTCGATAGCCCAATATCTCTCGCGTAGAGATTCCATCACTGTTGGCGAGCGTAATATCGCATCTACTGAGATAGCGAGCTCTGTTCGTTCAACAAGACCCGGCAATTGAGCCATAATATCGAGAAGGTAGTGGAAGTCAGATTTTGGAACCCCTTGCCATGGGATAGTTAGCCATTCCTCGTCCCCAAGATAGCATGATCTCCGTGTCGCTAAATAATAAACAATCTGAAATCAATCAGTTGTGTTATGAGAAGGACCAAGGGAAATATACTCCAGTAGGCCTGAAACCGAGAAAAAGTCGGTGGCTCGACTCAGATATGTGCAGTCTAGGACCGCGCAGTTGAAAGAGTTGACAAATTCCCTGGACATGGCTTATCCATCCCTGTACGTTCAAGCCGGATGTTTCGAGTACCTAGTCTGCATATTAGAATGGACAGCTCTTTCGAAGTGAGATGGGCAAAAGACTAGATTGACCTCAAAGACCAATAGTGTCATGCAACTCGCGAGTGTTTGCTCTTCAAATATGAGATCATCGCTCGATAGTATCGCTTGGATCCCTTCTAGCGCTTTTCCATAGACAGCCATCCCCTCGTTTTGTAGCTCCACGTTTTGATGCTTCTTTCCTAGTTGTACTAGGCTCAAGGCTGTTATGGCGAGGGGTAGGGAGGTATTTTTGCCGAGATTACCAGTATCCTGAACTGTTTGGAGCCAAGATACTGGGGGATCCTGCTTGGCCATTTCGCCTTGGGGGATGTAGTTAGATAAGAAGAGCCCGAAGAGCTTAGATAAAGAGGTTGACACTCTTTCTGACTGCTCTGGGGTTGACGATTTGGTTTTCACGTTTCTCACCATTTGCTCTAAATGGAGCTTGCTATGGTCATATTCGATGAAAGACGGTTCCGTTATAGGATTCAGTGGTTGCTTCCTTACAATCAAGGTGTCGTGATCCAATGCACTTAAGTTCTTGAAGTGCCTGTTACGTTGATATCCAGTGCATTGTCGTTTAGATTTCGTACACTGGCCACAAGAGGGCCTTCCTTGATCACACTGTATCCAGTTTCCCGTTTAATATCTTTCCCGGCGAATCATTAGAAGTTTCTCCATACCTTGACTTTTCGTCTTCGACAAGTGTTACATCCTTGTGATTTCCCAGCTACGCCTACCATGTTTGCATTGCTATAAGTCTTAAAATAATCGTAGGAGAATATGGCTCGCAAGATGTTGCCTTTCTAAGTGATGACAGGAGGAAGATGTTGAGATTGAAGTAGATATATATGTCCCCGTTAGCATTGCGTCTAAACTAGTCTCTTGTTAGGAGACATCTTGCGAATGTCAGATGTGTACGCGTTGATCGTCCCCACCCTTTAGCGCAACACCAAATAAACGGGACACCAGGAAGCCGTCACACTTGGCATTACAGGACGTCCTCGTAACTTAGTTGCTTTGATTAATTTAGATCTAATACTACTACAGCTACACAGAGAATATCACCACTATATAATATAATTTTAAAAATTACTACACCAAGAGTAGCCCCGCCATTATGAAGTAAATAGAGCTGTTGGACCTGCTATTTGTCTGAGAATAAATGCAGAAGGAGGGTCGCCCTCAGTACTCAATGTGTGAGAATGCTGACGAATCCCTTAAACGCAGCCGGATCGCACGGCGGTACTTGTAGGTATGTACTGTACCATAATGATGCGCCTAAAGCTTAAGGTAGAGGTGCACACACGAATCAGAGATCAGCTTCTGACAGGATCAATTACTAAGTCGCAGTTGAACAAACCACTGGGGTGATAGTTGTTTCTAGTGATTATTTCCGGGGCCAATATAGAGCCTCAAAGTCCGAATCTGAAATACAACGTAATTAAGCATTTCCATGGGTATGTGGACGACGAGAACACCGTGAAGATAAACTGCGGGTACTCATC
>JPJR01001017.1:0-10098 GCA_000750675.1 Pseudogymnoascus sp. VKM F-3808 | reverse complement strand
TAAGGTCAGAAGGGGCCTCCCAGACTTTGGGCCGCCCAAAGGGTTCGTTCATTCGCTCGTACCTGCTATATTCGAAATTCCTTCTTTGTTACTACCTTTCCTCCCTGTGTTTCCTTGCCATATACGCGCGTGGGCGCCAACCAGTCTGATTTCACTCCCATACAATCAACCCCTTTTCCCTAGTCCATATTGAAACCCCCCGTATCCCTTTGGCCCATCTCCGTGCTATAAAAAGCGTTCGATGGGTCGTACCCCTTCCCTCCCTTCCAGGACCTGCTCCTATCCCTATTTCCCGTCCCTTTCCCAATAAGCTGAAAATATGGAGTAATAACAGCGTGAGGGAAATACTCGAACACGGAAAACATCAACAATAACAAACAGACATGTAGGAAAGCCAAGTACAAAAAGCAAACAGTGATATTTAAACTAAACAGAGCAGTAAACAATAAACACTTTGCTATGAAATAATAACAGAAGCTGAAAGCAAAAAAGCTAATCACAGTGAAGCCCGCTTGCGCGGATGGAATGTCTTTATGGGGGGGTATGTGGGGTATACTGTATGAACCAAGAAGAAGCGAAATCGGGGCGCAAGAGCAGAAACGAAACAACAAAAAAACAATAAATACGTAGATAACGAAAAAGCACGCATTGCGAAACTCGTTACAGCAGCTGCAACAGTCAAACCAAGGGGGTGTGGTGGCGATGTCGTGTATTTATCGTTTGGTGCGGGCGGGAACGTGCGTGCATTGTGCTCGGGAGCGCGGCAGCGGCAGCACCCGCAGCGGATACTGGGCACTGGTACTGGTACAGCACCGCACAGTAATAAGTAGGCATTTCGGGTCCAAACACAACACCGTGCGCTGTGCGCCGCACCGAAACGTCAGGAGCCGTCTACACACCGACGCTCATGCTGCACTCCATGCTCTCGGACTCGGCGTCGACATCAGTGATGTGCCCGATAGACCCGAGACTGTGTTGGCGCATGCGCTCAGTCAGTTTGATGACGGTTTGGCGCTCGAATTCGTCGACGAGGCCTTGCGGCGCGGAGGCTTCCATGTAGTTGAGAAACGTTTCGAGAGCGAGGCGCGCGTCGTCTTGGGTTGGGGAGACCGAGGCAGTGCTAGCGGTCGTTGCTGGGGTTATGACTGGGGGTTCACCATCGACGCTCGGCGGCGAGGCAGAGTGGTGGGGAAAGGTAGCAGTTGTCGCCGTATCAGGGTCGACGCTGAGTGTGGGGAATGTCTGCGAGCGCGGGCGCTGCGGATATGAGGGAGCTAGCGCGCGCACGTAGTTCGGTGGCTGGAACGGGCCTTGTGTCGTCTCCGGGGAGAAAGAGAAGGGAGTTGCGGGGCTCGACGCGCCTCCGGAAAAGGAGGAGCCAACGGTGGTGTCAGTTAAGGTGCTGGACAGGGACGTCGTGCTCCGTGAATTTGAATGGCGGTATCCGTTGGAGAGAAAGTGTGGGTAATCGTCTTCGTCTTTAATCGCAGAGTGTGGCGATGCGAAGTCAAATGAGGAACTAGGAGACTGCCCGCTCGGGGTGTTGGCAATGGACGAACCTGCGGAGCGTTGGTCATAGGCGGGTATGTCGGACATGTTAGTCTCTGATGAGCGGCGGGATAGCTTTGCGCCGCGGGAGAGCTTCGCGCCGCGGTTGCGCTTCAGTTGTTTCTTGTTGTCTTTGTGCGTCTGCCTGAACTCCTCTAGCCACTCGGCAGTATGGAATGTTTGAATATCATCATGGCTGCTCACGCCAGAGGCATACTTTTTTGCTTGTTCTATAATCTCGTCGTCGGTTGGCGTGCGACCGTTGCTCTCTTGTTTTAACACCCAGTTGCTGATTGTCATCTCGACATTTTGCACTCTGGCTTTTGGTCTCTTGGCAGGAGAGACGCTGCGCTCGTCGGAGAGGTATTTATTGGTTAGTCGTAGAATTTTGGAGACAGTGCTGCCAGGGTTAGATTACACACTGGGGGTAATTAGAGAGTCTGAAACGCATACCTTCTTTCGACGCCGAACATTTCTCCACAGACGTTAGTATTCATAGTTCGACAGGAATAATGAGACTCACTTCCAATTTGTGCCTGCTTTACTTCTGGATACTTCGCATGAAATATGCACATGTCTTTCCTCTGATGATCTTGTAGTCTCACCCTTGCAGGGTTTGGCGTCTGTTTTGGTGCCTTCACGCGACCGGAGTTGAGAGCTTTTGCGACGGGCCGGATTGGGTGTATGTCTGGGTTCGTCAACGAGCTGGGCATGATGGGCATGCTACTCATCCAAGTCGGCGGGTTTTCCATCGGAGCGGGGAGAATAGGCAGGAAAGTTTGTTGCGGAGCCGCTGGAAGCGGCATCCTCGTAAACGTGGGCTCTTCAGGTAGACTTTGCGGTAGCCCGTGGTTCATGAACTGGTAGTTCTGGTCTTCGTAGACGGGCGATGTCTGCTGCGGGGAAGAATAGCTGTTTGCGGGAATGGCTCCCCAGCCGTCGTTGCTGTAGTTGCCGCTGCTCTGGTGGTAGTTTGCGTCGTTCGCGTCGTTCGAGCCATGGTCCATGCCAAACTGGCCCATCATATGGTGCATTGGCTGCTCGTTTTTGTCTGGAAATGTCCAGATCATAAGTAGAGAAGAGTTCTGGGCGATAGTGTACGTGCGTCTCGTCGTCGTAGGTAGTAATGGAACCGCGCAGCCTTCTTCGGACTGGTTGCCAGTAAAAGTGAGTGTGTTCAAGAACAGCGGCTATGTACATGCATGGTAAGAGGTGGAGTGTCGGTTCCCAGGAACCTAGCAGACAAGTACTGCTAGGAAAATGCAGCAATAGAACAGAGAAAATGGGCCGTTGTAGCTGCGAGTTTTCTCGACAGTCAAATATGGAGATGCGAAGGTGAGAAACTGGGCGCTGAGACAGTCAGGATGGCGAGTGCAGAGAAGTAGGAAAGCCGAGTCGGAGTGTCAAAAAGAGCTAGCTTGGGGATTCCGATCTTGGAGTTGTAGCACAGCACAGTATGTGGCTTGGATTGGAACACTCGTCCTGGCAGGCCCTGCAGCCACCTTTCTGCGAGCGTTGACTGCTGACAGAGCGTGGCGGGGAGCGGTCTGGTTTACGACAACAGCGGGTGACGACGGCGGTGATGCTGTCGGTGATGTATATGTAAGTGCCGTGGGATGGGGTGCATGAAAATGAAAGTATGGGTCCCAAAGAACATGCAGGAGGAGTGATTAGGAAGAGGATGCAGGAGGTTGCAGATAGGGTCTGTGGTGGGATGTGGCATATGTATGCGTGGGAGAGTGGGTATATATTGATACAGAGTGTCTATCTGTATATAAGGCCAAAAGGTAGTGGGTGTCAATAAGGAATGGTGTTTGATGTGCTCCACTCCGATCTAAACAACAGGGGGGCGGCTTAGCTCGTGGCTTAGGGCCTGTTTGTTAAGTGTTTGGGTGTGGAGGAATGAGGAACGAGAAGTGAGGAGAATGATGATGTATTGATGGGCGATGCTTGATGATGATGGGTGAGTATGGAGGACTTGGGCGGAAATTTTTGACGAGAGGAGGTGTGGTATCAAAATGGACTGGCGAGGTACAAGAGATATACCTGAGCAACAGAGTACAATGGTTAGATTTCGTTGGACCAGACAGGGGAGGGGATACTCCTCTAGTACTCGAATCTCGAAGAGAGATCCTTGTCGACCCCTGGACCCTTGTTTTAGTTGTAGAAGAGGACGAAAGAAGAGACAGAGAGATACCTCGTGTGGCGTGTGTGAGTGGAGAGAACTGAAAGTACCTATGTGAGTCTCCGTGAGTTTCTGTGAGAGCGAGAGATCTCCGTCAGCAAATGCTTCAGTGAGAAGGGGCATCATATTGTAGAGTACCACAATGTTACAACGAGAAATACGTGCCTCAATTCTCCTGTTCCTAACGATGCCCTAGTGGGCTCTACCCCAACACTCGTCAACTGCTGGCTTGCTGATGCTCCTATGGCAACGTCGTCCAGTGTGCATTCGAAATTGTGTTCAATCATTAGCATTACCATTGTGAACAATCGCCATCCCTCAGACCAGCCCCAGCCTTCCGACTGACCGACCAAAGTAGCAGTCAACCCGCTTCCTAGGACCCATGGCAATCGACCGATCTCTGTGGATGCTATACTCCCGTAGAAAGAAAGCATTTGTAGCAGTGTACTTGGTCGCAAGTACTGCCCAGGTACATCGAGACTGCAACCCTATAGAGTCCACTATGTAACGAGATCTTCATTACTTGATCTCAAGAGTCCGCTTCGACCGCCCCGCTGCCAGATAGAGCAACAGGCTCAATGCCCTAAGCCTGCCTTGGCGTCAGATCTGCCTCTCAAACCCCCGCTGTTCTGCGTGGGGTGCATTGCGAGTGGGCAGGAGAACTGTACTTCGCCCTCTTAGCTCTGGTCCTTAGTCTCGACCAAGGCCCTTTGATGCCACCAGAGGAACACCTTATACGGGCTGATATGAGCGAGGATTACAAAACGGTCCAGCCGCTAACGGACGCGGCGGCTCGAGCCTTTGACACTCCCTTCCCTCCCTCCCGTCCGTAGCTCAGCACATCGCCGCTGCTGCACTTCGCTGCACTGCACATCACAGTAACCACCTCAAGGTACACGGCTCCGCTCCGCCCCTGTCTCTGTCCACCACACGATGCCGTGTATGTGCCACGGCAATTCCGAGACCTTCGGATCAAGAGAGAGCGCATTGTAGTGAGCTATCGCAACCTCTTCTTCATGAGCATCCCCTGAGCTGAAAAATCCCGGCGCCCATCGTATCTCGTTCTTCATTCGCAAAAGAGAGGTCCCGTGCCGAGCATGCTCGGTGCAACCCATCCACTCTCCGCTGCTCAATCTGCCCGATTGGATCCCCCGCACTTGAAATGCCTCAATAACATCCACGTCCTCCTCGTCGAGCTCGTCCTCTTCCTCTTTTAGCCCCACGCTCACGATGTCTCACCAACCCCGAACCAGACCGCCCACCACGCCAGTCTAAACCGCTAGCCTAGCCAAAGCCGCCATTCACGCCAGTATCGCAGGACATTCTTTTCCACCTATGCTCTCCGTATCGGAGACGAAAATGAAAAAATTGCGAGGTCGTCGACGAATCAGAAATTCGTATCTGTCCCAAGAGTGAGAATTGTCTGGCCAATCGCAAGCGTGGGCGCCTCGACGCGTCCTCTGAGAGGTCGAGCGAGCCGTGCGACGCCTCGGCCGCAGGTCCCCTTACCAATCCGTTCCATCTAACACCACCAACAATGATCCCTCGAAATAATTCCGCAATCGATTGGCTCTCGATTTTTATCGCTTTCGTCGGCCTCTTTCCCTTGTCTTCTATTTCTTCGCGATCTTCTTTACCCAAAGTGTTATTCGGCAGAAACGGCACTTGCTCGCTCAGACATGAGCTAGCTAGGCCAAACTGTAACCCATGCGAACTAACGACCGCTCGACTAGCTCAGTGGCTGGCTATGCACAGCAATTAACCAACAGCCTCACTGCAACTCCCCCCACGTGTCGGCTTACCCAACTTAGTCTGTGATGTCCACAATGTCCGCCAGTAAACCCCGAAGCTGGCCTCGTCCACAACCGTGCTCATCCTTCAACCTCCCTCTGCTTGCTCCAATCTCGTTTCAATATCGCTCCCCGCATTCCCTACCCTCATCATGAGACCATCACGCCCACCTGATCCCGACCAAGCCACGGCTCGGCAACGTTCTCGGGGCGCGGATGTGCATCAGCCGCACGTGCCGTCCCTAGTACGCCCCGCGGGGCCGCAACACCGATCATCCAACTATGCACACTAACCACTTGACAAGCCCGCGATGCGACGCCAGAAACGTGCCATGTAATCTCATTGAAAATTGTTCCGAGACACGACGTTTCTGATAACTGACTACCGAGCCTAGATTGTGGAGGCAGACTAGACGCAATCACTGCCGCGATAGTCAAGGCAGATCGGTTCTGTAACTTTCACGGCGACCTGTCCGTATCCGTGCCCGAGTGATTGATCGACTACGGAATATTCTTCCCCATCGCCCTACACCTGCACCCCATAAACGCCTCCTCTCCACAACGCCGTGATCTTCACCGTTGCTGTAACCTCACATCACCAACAAACTCAATCTACCAAAAACCTCTCTGCCCCAGTCAGGAAGGCATCCTGGCGTAGATCACCATCTCATCCTAACTCCAACCGAGGCCCACTTCGCTCGGTCCTCGTCCGATCGAGCGCGCCGCCGATGTTCCTTCCCTGCCCGATTGAGACGCGCGTATGGTGACGCTCCGTCCAACGTCGGCCTTACCCCTGCACGTGATATATTCGGCGTAGTTCCGGAATGTGGTATCTAGAAAACCTGCAGGGAGCTTCTACAGGATCAAAGCGTTTGTTCCTCAAGACAAGGATGCTATGGTAGGGATAGACAGCGTTCAGACGCTGCGCATGAATGGAAAACACAGGTCTAGGCTGTTCTTGCCCTGGATCTAACAGCTCTAATGTCGAAGATCAGGGGCAAGCGATGTTGGATATTGGCATGATGCCATGGCGTGGTGTGGTAATACCGCATTACTTCCGCCGTCGCGGATATTGGAGGCGGAAATTGCGAGGGTGTGAAGAGAACTCGTCACTTGCATGACGAACAAGCGCCTGGGATTGTGATAGTGTTCCTGCGTATAGTAGATACAGATACGACAGCGTTTGTCATTGTCTTGGGCGCATTTTGCCGCTATCGATATTGTTTCTAGCCGATCGTGCTAAAGTGGATAATTGTAGGCGGCAATCGTAAAACTTTGAGATTCCTGCTTTCAGATTGTGCAGATTTTCAGATTTCAGAAGTTCAGAGTTCGTGTGGAGCTTCCCTTCACTGACAGGCGCGCCAACCCCACAAAGGCACGATAAAGGGTTAACGATAAGGATAAAGCAACACTTTACCTCCCAAGGTCACGCGTCAGTCCATGCTCGCTTATGTAAGCTGCTCGACTGCCGCGATGCAAACGACCACCATCGTCGTCATCGGCCATAGGCTTCCCCTCTTGCTGCTTCCTACTACCACTAGAATATTCAGCGTACGCCTTCGTAGATATAGACTTCTACTATAAAATCACCCATGAACAGCAACTACACTTTCTAGACCGGCACAGCTTTCTCGCTGTCTTCTCGCCGCAGCCATGTTTGACATCTTCGCCATGCTCTTATCGTACGCTCCGCTCCCCTCTTACCCCCCACTTCACCACCCCCCACTATAACCACTGCATACTCTCCGTGGTCTCCATGCTCTCTATACTAATAGCCCTCCTAGCTCCATCGCCACATTCCTCTTCCCCGTCTTTGCCTCCTACAAAGCTCTCAACGCCGGCGACCCCGCCCTCCTCAAGCCATGGCTTATGTACTGGGTGGTCCTTGCCTGTGGCCTCCTCGTTGAATCGTGGCTATACTTCATCCTATACTGGTATGCTTCTATCCCCCCTTTCATCTCACGTAGACACACCCCGCTAACCCCTCGCCCGCAGGATCCCCTTCTACGCCTGGTTCCGCCTCTTCTTCCTCCTCTACCTCATCGCCCCACAAACCCAAGGCGCACGCCTCCTCTACGAAACCCGCCTCCACCCCTTCCTGCGCACCCATGAACTCGCCATCGACGACTTCATAGCCACAACCCACCACCGCCTCCGCACCTCCTTCTGGATCTACCTCCGCCGCGCCTTCAACCTCGCAAAAACGCAACTCCTCGGTCTTCCGGCCCAGCGGGAACCCCCTCCACCGCCACCCGCCCAACGCTCCTACACAGCCTCCCTCCTCGAGCGCTTCAATCTGCCCAGCGCACGCCCGGCATTCGCGGCTGCGGCGGGGGGAGGTTGGTCCGCCGCCGATATATCGGGACTACTCGCGAACGCGGTGAGCGCCGCGACATCCTCGTCCCCATCGGTGCAGGCGACCAATCTGGTACCGGAGTCCATCCAGGGCCCCGAGCGCGCGTCCTTCATAAGCGCGCAGCGCGAGCGCCTCATGTTTCTGCTTTCGGCGTTGGATCGCGAGGCAACGGCTTCCCCTAGTGAGGAGGGGGCCCAGAGGGGGTTGGGTGGGATGCTTGGCGGAGATGGGGAGGTGCCTAGGAGAGTCAGTGAGGCAGCTCTGAGTGAGCTTAGTAAGAGTAGGAGTGAGGGCGACTTTGAGAAGATTGACGTGTTGGAGGGGATTGGTGAGGCGGGTGCGGGTGGGAGAAGAGAGCCCGGAGGATGGATGCCTTGGGGATGGGGAGGGCACCCAGCAGCAGAGGGAGATGCGAGTGGCGCGGGAGTTGATAAGGGAAGTAAGGCTCTATGAACAATGAGTGTCATCTGCTTTTTAGGGACGAGATTGGGGAGTTTTGGGTTCTGGGTTGTAAGATGTTACCATCTATTATGATGGTGGACAGTGTGTTGGCTCATCGCCTCGACAGAATTGACTTGTGTAGACGTTAGAGGTAGAGCTCAGGCTGGACGACCTACTGTATGTGTGTTGGCGTTTTTGTGGCTTATGGGCATGGTTTAAGGACGGTCCGCACTCTCTTTAAGGCTGCATTGGTTGGGTTGGTTTTTGGATTGGGGGGCATAATGAAACTGTCTCTGTATATATGATGGATGAGAGAATCCAAGACAGTGGGGTATCTGAAATTCACTGTGTGCTCAATTTGGAATGCATCTGCGCGGGATATTAAATTAATCTATTTGGTCGTTTAGCCACGGGTCTTCGAGCAGTTCTTTCGCCGTCTTCCTGTCTTCTGGTCGCCACTGCAACATTCCTCTCATAAAAACTAAAAACTTCTCTTTGTTCTTCCCCTCCAGAAACTCTTCCGACTGTTCCAGGCTTATGTCTTGCGGTACTTCCAAGTCAGACTTCCATTTTCCTAGATACAACGTCGATAGAATACCCTTAAAACTTCCAAATGCTCTGTAATTATTCTTACCATCTTCATCGAAAAATTCGTGGCTCCTTATTCCACGTTTGAGCATATCTATTGGCGGCGGGCCCAACATCCCGACGAGCTCAGCGAGATGCGCGCGAGTTGAGTACCCTTTCCCATCAGGATCATTACCATGAAACATGTGCTTGCCCTCAAAAAGATCCCATATTTAACTTGCAGGTAATTAGTAAATTTGAGGGGGCGTAAGAGGGTACGAACAAGTTGCATTGTAGAATATTATGTACGAATAGGAGTGGGAACGCAGGCACATGCGTAGGAAATCAGCGTCGAATCCCGCACCGGTTGAATGTGTGAATACTAGATTAAGTCGTCTCCACTGCAAGCAATCATTAGGAGAACAGACATCATGCCAGATAACGAGAACATTGCTTGATTTGCAATCGAGCTACATACTCTACATCCACATTTCCATGCCTACCAACCCCATTCATTGCCTCCTTGAATCCCTCCGCCCCATCCAAAAACACCCGCCCTCATTAAACCACCTTCCACCACCCCCGCCTCATCACATCTCGCCATCCCAACGATGCGCACTCGTGCTAACAGCCATATCATAACAGGTATCGTAAACAAAGCCAAACAGCCAGCCACACAAACCAAACCAAACCGCCCTCCCTACGCTCACAGAACCCCATTCGCGCCAACTCCATTCGTGACTCCCGCATCGCTCTCCTCCTTCTTCGGCGCCTCGCTCTCGCTCTTCTCAGCCTCCACGTGCCCATTCGTCCCCTCCTTGGCTACATCCCCATTGACCCTTCCATCTTCCAAATCCTGCTCCCTCGCAAGATTCTCATACTCCGGCTCCCCTCTCTTCACCTCAACTAATCCCACCCTAGGAACTCTCGTCGAAGGAAACGGCGTCGGCCCTACCATCGCCGTCTTCGCACCCGCCTCGCTCACCAGGTCGCCATTGACATACGACTTGGTGCCGGGCGTGAATCCCAAGTATGATTCGGAGTCAGGATCCTGGGTCCACTTTGCCGGTGCGGCCAGGCGGCCCAGCCAGCTCTCATCGGGAAGCGCCTCATGGTACTGGACATCAAGCTGCAGGTTGCGCAGGTGCGGGATGGAAGGTGCGATGAACATCAAGTCGGAAACCTTGACGAAGAAGAGATCGAGGCCTAAG
>JPJR01001013.1:0-29338 GCA_000750675.1 Pseudogymnoascus sp. VKM F-3808 | reverse complement strand
CCCCCATCCCTGCTGGCAGATCTCGCCTGGTCAACCACACCCACCCACACAATTACTGCGATACTACCCAAGTACCGCCTTGGCAACATCCTAACCGTACGGTACGGGTAACTCAAGCGAAGTAAAAAAGTGCTGGTGCTACGGAAAAACTAATCGGGTGCTATCCAAATAATAAAGACTGACGTCAACACATGTGAATCTCCGCGTATCTTCTTATCCTGATGCAGAACAGCAGTACGTACTCTACTATGGTACTACTGTATCGTACACACACAGATCACCACAACCCACCATCAGACCCACGATTAACATCTCATCGTCGATAAGGCTGTCCTCTGCAGTGCGCAGTGCTGTGACATCTTCTCCTTGATCGTGCATTCAATCCCACCTCATCCCATCTCAGCTGTCCTCCAACTTCCACAACTGCGCGCCCGTTAATGCGCAAGTGATGTGTCGCCAACATTATCCCCAGCATCCCCCAATGCCAACCCCCAACCTCCCGCCCATCCCATCTCGCTGATCCCCGGTGAAAAAGTCTCTGCGCCTGTCTCACATCCTACCCATACCTCTACCCATCCATACAGTAGTGAGTAAATCTACCCGTGTCTCACATTCCATCTCCACGGGCAGTGATGTGAACCAGGCAATGCACTCGCGACACCAGACGAGACGGACGCGTAGACCAGATGAACGAGTAGCGGCATGTGGTTCTTGGATCGGGTTGGGTGTCGGCAGTGGCTTTAACACCTGATCAGACCGATTGCAGCGTTTTCTCCTCCTCCTACTTTAACTGTAGAGTATGGCACTGCTATTTGTACGCGACACCTTGTACCCCCGTACCCGTTCTCGCACTCGCTCCCTCGCGCAGTCAGTACCACTTGTGTCAGTTCACAGTGGAACCACCCACCCAAAGCACAGATGCGCAGCGGCGCGGCGGTCCACTCCCTCTCAACGCCCTGCCGTCTGGTACGGTCCACTGTGGAGCCCAATATCCCAATATCACATCACGGATACTAGTGGTGTCCACCAGCGCGTATGGCTGTACCCAAAGGAGATGCGACGCGCTGTGCATGTGATTGGTCACGGGGTTTGAGTGATATAATGGTTGTGGTGGTGAGTGTGAGAATTGGTTTCGATGAGATGAGGATGGGGGAGTATTGAAGCTGGCTAGTTTGGAATTGAGTCCTTTAATGGGATTGATGGTATACTCGGTGTATTTTACTGGTATGGAGGTCTTCAATTGAGCCTCCTACAGAGGGAATATATACTCTGTAGAGAGTATATATATAGAAGGGGAGTATACACGGAGTATAGAACCAGGATACCTCACCAAGCCAACCAATCCACCAGCACAGTAAACCCATCACATCACTGCCAGCACCATCCAGTATATCCCAAACTCCCACCCCTTTACATCTAATACGCCCCCAGCCTCACAGCCAACGCCCCCCCATCCGGCAACAAAATACACCCATTCACAAAACGCCCCCGCCCTGGACGCCAAATACAGCACCGCACCCGCGATATCCTTGTCCCAGCATTACCATTACCATTCCACAGACTACAGTTAGGCAGGGGGCATCAACACACCTCCTCCGTACTCGCGCGCGTAATGCGCCACAGCAATGTGAACCGACGGGCAAACTAAACAATCGGTTCTTATAAGAGGAAGTGAGAGGGGGATATCAAAGGGCCTGGGGAAGTTGCGTTTTTGCATTGACATCCTGCTCAGTCGAAGGCTTTCTTATGCTTAAAATTTTAAAAAGATATCGAAAGTCATGCGTACTAATAAATAGGAGACAAAACTACCATCTGCTCTCTCCGTCTTTAGGTGATTATTTTCATGGTTACTTGCTCTTCTTACCTAGTTGGGGAGCCATCCGAGTTTATATTCTTGTTGTCGTCCCATTTACTCAGATATCTCCAGCCCCGTTGCAATTATCACAAGTAGTTGTCGGCCGAACGAAATAAAGGGGCTCCCGCACGTGACCACACACGTGATACTTCAGTTCCTCCACAGTGAAAAGAACGCTGGGCGAAAAAGATAGACGGGTAGTTCGAGTACATGTACCCCGAGTCCCTCCTTACGTCTCTGGCTGTATCGAGCACAATATAACCACAACCCAACCCACGGTTTATAAAAAAACCATACGCCAAATAAACCCATGGGTTCCCCGTTTGCCATCGCGCTCTTATCTCACTAACGGGGTTCCTGATCTCACCACTTCGTATCTGGCACCGTTAAATGCCATTGATCCAACTTTTCCACTATTCCATCTTCTAAAATCCCAATCTTCACACCAAACTATACCATTACAACCATCTCGGACACCCCGTCGCCTCCCTCCCTCCCCTTCCTCACCCATGGTTCCCTTTCTTTCTTCGCAACCACCTCCCAAAGCAGCATCTAAACCCATCCACCAATTCACCATCGGAAGCCCCATCTCCCCTTGCCAACAGTAAAAGTGGGCCCCGCGGCAAAAAACAGGGAAATGCTCAATCCCAAGCTTTTTTTTGCACCAGCGCTAGGGACCACTACTGTTGTGCTACGACAGTAAAGCAGTGGTGCATTGATATCACTGATGGCTATGGGTCTTTGTTTACGTCGATGGGATCCACACCCTTGACGCGGCGCGCGAGGAGCGATTGGGGGTGTGATGAGGGTTGGGATCCTTGATGAGCTGATGGGTTGGGATGGGTGTGCACGGACTATGGGATTGGATTTGTGTGTGTGTGGGTGGTGCGGGCGTGGCTGGGCTGGGCTATCCGTGCTGCGACCAGATATATTATGTACAGAGGTTCTTGGGTCGCATTGCTATCATATCATGAGAGAGTGGCGATACGGTTTATACGCTGTACAGCGCGACAGAACGCCACAGTACGGATAACTTGATCAATTGAGCTGGAATCCAATCCGAGCACGATAACACAGCCACAGCAGCTACATCACCACACGACTACAGCTACGGCATTGCACAGGGCGGCAGGGTGCGTTGGCATACTCTGGTAGGGTCTATGCTCGTGATGTGTCTCTGTGCCTGTTGTGCCACGGGAAGAAAAGGGGTGATGGCCGACTGGCTGGGTATGACATCACCACTTTTGATGGGAGCTGAGGGGGAGAAGGTGTGGCACGTGATTAAGGCACGTGACAGTAGTTTTTCTGTGAGGGTGGGAAAGGGGGAGAGGGGGAATGGAAAAGGGGATCATGATGAATTGAATGTATGCCGATGGTGAGGGGAGTGGGTTAATTAGAGGTAGGCTTGGATTATGCGTATGCGTACGTACATTCCTTAACAGACAATACTCTATCGCCGCCCCCTTTTTGCCTCTTCTCAACCACTATCCTCTGCCACCATCATCCGTCCCCGTCCACCCTCTCCATCCTCCCAAGTGCGCACCCAGTCCCGAAACTCCATCTGGCCTCTTTAGAACTCGGATATGAATTCGCAACGCACTGAACGGTTCCTAAGAGGGAGGCCTGCGTTAACGGTCTCGGAGGTGATGAGACGTATTGGGACTCTGCAATTGCCGTCGCTATTACGGTTGTATCAGGTCAGCTCCCTTGGGAAAGGGTACATTTTTTTTTTCGGCTGAGGGGAGGGCTCACTCGCATAGAAAACACCGAACGCCCTCTGAAAGCTTGGCAGATCTAGGTGGAAAGCCACTATTGTGGTGTGCGTTAGGCGGCGGCGTCTAGCTTTGGGAAAGGCTGTTTTAGTAAGGGGGGGACGGGGGGTTGCGCGTACATAATCTCTTGGGGGTAGCAGTAGCCGTTGCTGCTCGAAATATCAATTGTGTAGCTAGCGCCTTGATAACCGAAACCGGCGTAGAATACAGCCGTTGACTGAAGTCATAAGAATTAGCAATAATACCCTTTTTTGAAATATGGTTTGCATGGAGCATTACAGGTTCTTGCGCTGCTGCCAGGGTGGCAAGAGCGAGAGAGAGGAGCGGGGCAATGAATAACATGTTGATTTTGAGAAATGGGTTCGTGAGCTAGATTAGAGGTGGTGTTGATGTGTAGTGAGGGATTTTGTTTTAGGTAGAATAGACGGGTGGAAAGGGGGTTTATATAACCCTTTACTAGGTCACATGAAGTTACAAATGTTATTCTGATACCGGATCTCATATTTCCGAGCTGAAATGTAGGACATAGCCAATGGTTCTATAAAATAAGCCAGTTACAGAGGCTGTTCTAATACCAGGTCTCAGATTTCCGAGCTGGAATGTAGGACAGGGCTAATAGTAGTAGAAAATACTCCAGCTACATGCTCCGTCCCCATCCTCCCAAGTGCGCACCCAGCCCCAACTCTCCATCTAGCTCTTTAGAACGCAGGTTTCAATTCGCAACGCACCGAGCCCGGACTAGAGAAGTCTGCGTTATTGGTTTCGGAGGTGATGAGATCTGTTATAATTTGGCAACCGCCGTCCCTGTTGCAGTTGTATCGGGTCAGCTCCCTCGTCAGCGTGGGAAAATTGGGTTGTTTTTTTTCTTCTTCTTTTGCTGAAGGGCGGACTCACACGTGTAGAAAACACTGAATGTCCTCTGAAAGCTTAGCAGAACGGGGTGCAAAGCCACTATTGTGGTGTGCGTTAGCGGCGGCGTCTAGGTTTGTGGGCGGGGGGGCATACAAAGTCACTTGGTTGTAGCATGGGCTTTCGCTGGAAACACGAATTGGGTAGCTAGAACCTTGATAACCGGGGGTGTCGTAGAATACAGCCGTTAACTGGAGTCGTGAGAATTAGCTTTTTTTTTTTGAAATATGGTTTGTATGGAGCATACAGGTTCTTGCGCTGCTGCCAGGGTGGCGAGAGCGAGAGAGAGGAGTGGGGCAATGAATAACATGTTGATTTTGAGAAGTTGGTTTGTAAGCTGATTCGATCTAGAGATGGGGTTGAGTATAATAAACGGTTTTTCTTTGAGCAAAACTGGCGGAAAGGGGGGTTATATATACTATTTTCAAGGTTACACGGAGGAATCTGGTGCTAGAAATAAGCCAGCTGAAGGCGATGTTCTGATACCAGGTCTAACATTTCCGAGCTGAAATATAGGACACAGACAATGGTGCTAGAAGTAAGCCAGTTAAAGATGCTGTTTTAATACAAGGTCTCACATTTCCGAGTTGGATTATAGTTCTGAGCAAGAATGTAGAACAAGGCCAACCAGTGCATCGAAACAAACTCACGGCATCTTTTATTGCCGACAGAAAGAAGAAAGGGGAGACAATGAATTAAGTGTACAATTATGATAAAGGGAGGGGGGTTCTTGGGTAGTGATGTTGTATTATGCAGATAGGCTCATTAGACCTCGATCATACATTCATGTTTCCGTATATTCCTCCCACAGTAATAAGCAGTATCCCCCTCCCCGTTATGCCATCACCCATTCTCAAGCTACCATCTGATATCTCCCTCTCTCCCTCCATCATCCCATCTCATCTCGTGTCTCTTAATGGAAATGACAACGGGCCGATACCATCCCATCCAAGAGGGTACGGTGGTTGGCGTGGAAGTACAACGAGTAGTGCCCCTCGCAAGTCTCGTTGCTACGCAATCAGTATGTTAGTCCAGATCTCTTTTACAACACGCGGTATGGAGTGCGTGCGTGCGTGCCTGGCGCGGGGCGTAAAGTAGGAGGATTGGGGGGGGGAGAGGGGAAAGGTAGGCACTCACTTAAACAGCTCGCAGTCGACATTCTCTGGCAGCTGTGCGGATTTGGGGTTGGTGCCGCTGTGGTGGTGTGCGTTAGCGGGCGTGGTCGGAGTTTATGGGGAAGGTGTGTTTTGGGGATGGGGGTGAGAGGAGCGTACAGTTGCTCTTCGAGATTGAAGCACTCCTCGCCGGGGGGTTGGATCGTGTAGCTGTCGCCGTTGAAATTATCTTCGCTGTAGAAAACGGCCTTTACCACCGAACGGAGTAGAAATTAGCGGGTATACCCTTCATGATGTGTGTATGGACTACTTACAGTTTGTTGAGCTACAGCTAAGGCAGCGAGAGCGAGAGAAAGGAGCGGGGCAGTGAACAACATGTTGATTTTGAGGATTGAATTGCGAGCGAGATTGGAGATAGGAGTAGATCGTGGTTAGGTTACAGTTTGCTTTGGGTAAAACAGGCGGAAAAGGGTTTTATATGTTGCACTGTACCAGGTGACACGAAGAAAGGGGGTGTCAGAATAAGCCAGCTCCAGGCGCTGTTATGTCTCACATTCACAAACTGAGATATGACAAGGCCATCACGTGCACCGCAGCACACTCACAGTATCGCGGCTGCAAATAGAAATGCAATATAATACTAGGAGCCAACTATATACGCCATCTAGCTTGACTACTACGATTCTCGCATCTTCAGGTCAAGGGAGTTATGCCGACAGAGTGTGGGATTGTATGAAGTCCAGTATAACGGACGTGTTACTACATAAACCCGAAACTGCTAGATTATACCACATACGACCATAGACTCAAGAGAATTGGGCATCCCGTCCGCTCTGCCATACACAAGCTTGAGATCGGTGGATTAGTAGTTGGGTGGGTGACCACCAGCGAATACCCACTGTTGTATGTTTTTTGCTTTTTTCCCCATTATTTTGCCATTTGCCTACCATAGCTTATCGATTGCTCCTAAAATTGTCACGGACGAATCTATATCTGCAAAAGTCGATGTGATTGTTTCCCACCAGCCGATTATCCCCTCACCGCATTGTGCTTTGGCGAGGTTTTCCAGCACAGCAAGGCGTATTATCAAAACCACGAGGGACTAAGTTAATGGCATGAAACATGACATCAATACTATTGGTCTTACAGTTTCTCGTAAACTGTAAGCCACGTCCAATAAAAACAAAGAACCTATAACAGCTTTACCTAAAAACAACCAACATTTCTATCCTTTTGATATGTTGGAATATTGAATTTAAACATGTTCTAGCTAAAGCATGTCTTAATAAGCAGGACCAGGGCTTGGTATTGGCCACTTTGTCGCCTACCAAAAAGCCGAGACAAAACAAGGGATAAGGGTCTCAGTTCAGCTTCAGATAGGGTTGCACGAGCTGAGCTTCATTTCCAAGTTGGTAGTATTTTTTGGAGGGAGCTGCCGAGACAGCAACAGCTTCTGATATAATTGGAAAGATCACCTACGAAAAGTGCGCTCGAGGGAATACGACTGGTATATGCTTGAACAACGCAATGGTCGACCTTGTCTCGGGCCTTTCAGTCCGCCTGTTAGATAGTACCTGAGGTGATAGACAGCATGCAACCAAACGAATTCCCTGGCTATAAGACCAGCTTCACTCCCCTTTGAATATTCACGCTTTGACAGCACTTTTAACACCACGCTTGAACCTACCCACACAACACTAACCCGAAAATGCTTTTTTACAAACTTCTCTCGGTCGCTGCCTTCTCTTGTTTGGCTGCTGGTCAACCTCAGCCAAACGGTCCTTTGGTAAGTTTCCGTGTAGCTACCCACAGAAAATAAAGACGGCAATGTTGATTTAATACAGGCGACATTTTCGACCTATGAGGGGGAAAAATTCGACATCAAAACGAGAGATTGCGTCAATTTTAAGAGATCCCAGTGAGCACACATCAGTTAAAAAATATCCACGAGGTTCTAGGATACTGATGAATAATAGGCCAATATATAATAATCTCGACGTGAATTTGCCGTTCGTGTGCCAACTATATGCGTGCGTTGCGTCTCTTATGCTGCAGACACTTGTAGTAACGTGCTAACATTTTATATCGTATAGTGAACGAGACTGCCACGATGAAACGGATCAACTCTACCCTGGACACTACGACATCACTGAAAAGGTGTTCAAGTCAGTCCAGTGCAATTAAATGACTATAGTAGATGGATTGTACCGACGGTCTACACGCCTAGCTAAAGGATAACAATAGGAGTATCCAACGCGTCAAAGGCCGCCTATGTTAGCTAGTTTGACTAAATACAGATCCCGACATTCTTTTGTTTGTTTGATCAGCTCTAGGAACTGAAAATAAACCTTGCAACCAATCTAGAATTATAACTTAAACGACTATGTCAGTGTCAGATATGTAATTTATGGTGCATTAAAGTGCTTGGTTTCTCAAGGAGCTGATGCTAGAACCTCTTGATATACTCTTAGTGTTAGGAGCAGCATAGTAACAACCAACACCAGCTGAAACCAGCAGCTACAACACCACAACACCATAACCTTACATTATGGCATAATATAAGCGGCGGCTACATTATAAAGCTCACTTCATATTTGACGATTTGGAGAAGTAACCAAATCTCCAAACCAATGGCCTTCGAACCACTCACGGGCATCCCAAACCCTTTTACTCACCAATCTTAGCCTCATTATGGCTTTTGTCCTCTGTCAGACATAGATAAATATTCATCTTTACTCGATCTATCAGATCTTTAAAATTCCACCGTTTCCAACATGGTGCAGTAGCAAGACTCAGCATTATTGCCTCCTACGCTATTATAACTATCCAGCAAGAAATATGAGGCTGAGTTCCGGTTAAATGTTTATTTTTGTGTTTTGAACACATATTCATATATACGTCCAACGCCATCTATCCTGTATAAAGCCAAATTCAGTGCTAAAACCAGGACAAGACGATTTTCCGCACGCTTCTCTTATCTTCTCTCATCCCCTCCACGTCATACCTAGGATTTGAAGCATGCCAAATATGAAAACCCCCCGTAGCCATCCTACACGCATTAATAAACTGCCTCAGATCCGTTGATAATCCCCCCTCCTGCTCCAACTCCTCCAATAACATTCCATGTTCCTGCTCCGCCTCAATTACCATCTGTTTAACAAGCGCAAGTGCATCGTCCTCGGAAATCCCATGCTCTACCATGAGGATCGGAACCGCATTGAAGAGAGCACCTGGCGGGTCTTGGAGAGGGTGCAACGCCTTTTCTTTGGGGTAGCTGAAATAGTCGTTTGTAAGAACCATGGCGACTTCGAGGGGTTTGATGATGTGGTATACTGCATCTCTCTCCTTGGCATTTGGAGCCATGTCCATAGTGTGACAGACGAATGATTTGATCTCCCTGGTATGGCGTTAGTGCGTGGGACGAGGAGGGGGGTAGGTGAGCAATTACACTGCGCCCATGTTGACGATTCGTAATGAAATGTAGTCGTCAAAGGATGTGCACTCGCGAGAATAGACTGTCAGCGACTCCAAGACCGCCTGAGCGGGACCGAGCATATCCATTATACCCTTCCCGCAAGACTCGATACCTTCTAGAAGGAGCCGAGCCTGAAGGTGTTTCTGCTTCGTGTTGAACCTCCACCCATGGCTTTGGGGTGCGCGTATTCCGCGCTTGGTTTGGGATTTTGGGCGTGGTTGGCTGGGAAGATCAGTCGCGTCTAACATTAATTAATAAACTGTCATGGCCGGATTCCACACCCCGCGAACCTACCATCTACAGCGAGAATATAATCCAGTGCCTTCGCAGCAAAAGCTAGGCGCTCAGGTAGACATTCGGGTAAGGCCAGAGAAGCGATGTGTCCCACTGGGCTCTGTCGAAAGTCCACATCCAACTTCTCGTCTTTGATGATGGCTTTCCATTCTTTGGCGAATTGACGGTGTGCTTTGCGCGCAATGTCGTTATTCTTGTGGAGGCGCACAGGGAGAGTGGTGAAGCAATTGAATCTCTGCAGGGTGGCTGGGTCGACCTCTTCGGAGAACTGATATTCTGGCGACATGGTATGAGGAAGAGCAAAATATTGAGGGTGGAAAGAAGCTTTTGTATGTTTGATTCAATATTCCTTTTTAACAGACGACGACTTATGCAGCTGGTGAAGATTGCAGTTATAAATCTACACGTAAGTTTTAAGATAGGTTCTTTACTTGTTTACATTCCATTAGCGCCTCGATACTGTCAATGTTTGTCTGCTCTGCGAGTGTCTCATTTCGTCCTGAGAAATATGGGGATTTCCTCGCTGGACCCTGAACACCTATAAGAGGTTGCTCTAGTAATGTTCAACTCTGAGACATATTTTCTAGCTAGCTGAAGGCATCTACGCATAAGCATGTTGGGTGGCGTATGCATATTCGCACGGCCAATCGCACTCAAATGGCGGCTGATTTTCCCAAACGTCACGGCACACGTCTCTCTACAGATCTGATGATATAAAAAGG
Source organism: Pseudogymnoascus sp. VKM F-3808 (assembly GCA_000750675.1). Classification (NCBI taxonomy): domain Eukaryota; kingdom Fungi; phylum Ascomycota; class Leotiomycetes; order Thelebolales; family Thelebolaceae; genus Pseudogymnoascus; species Pseudogymnoascus sp. VKM F-3808. Next base: position 19,196 of record JPJR01001013.1, on the reverse strand, counting down.
CTGCAATGTCCAACATAGGGCAATAGTTTTATAATATAAGACTTTTGCCTTAGGTTTAGCTTTAAAGCTACCTTTCATTGTAGTGCTCTATATAGAGGTGACCGTTTTAGCTCCCGAGAGACTACCGGCGGATGAAACCACACTATTCACATTTGAGGCACTTGATCGTGGAAATCGGCCTGCATAGCCAATATCATCGTCCGAACTTCATCTCCGCTCCAGCATACTGGTATAATGCTCTCAGAAATGACCGGTACTTCATGGCCTTATAATAGCCAGTGTTACTCTCCCTTCCAGTGCAGAACATCTCTGTGAGGCGGATTTGCCATGGTGGATAGCCGTCTAGCTTGACGTAGGGTCCGTCAATAATCAAGAAATCAGGCTCCGGCTTCACCGAGAAAAAGGAGGAGGAAGGCCTATCCGGACCTATATCCGAACCGTTCGAAAAAGCACTGCTAGAATTAGTATCGTCAAGTGGTGTCTTGGGTTGCGATGACTGCAAAATAGCTGCGCTGAGTTTCTCATTAATCAATTCAATGCTAATGCCATTCACGGGCAGCTTATCGCCTTGTGACATTGCAGCCAGGGACTTTGTCAGATCAACAAGAGCCTCCCGACCGTCCGACTCGGAGAGAAGGAGGACGGTAATGCCAGTCGGACCTGACTTCTCCGAGGCAGAAAGAGCCGGCGAATGGCAGTATGGGCCTTGATGGGGTGTGGAGACACAAACAACAGGCTGATCCGGGGATCTGTAGTACGAGGCGAGAATGCTGGTGATAACTTGATAGATCAGAGGAATGTGCGACTTTAGAATGCCTAACGTATTGTGTCAGTTCAAAGGCTTCTTTAGTTGAACAGCACGCGAACCATGTTTTTCGTAAACACTTAGTGTAGAGATTTCAGCACACGCGCTCCATGCGACCATCTCTGCGATTTGATTCATCAACCTTTCCACAGCATCCTCTTCTTGTCCCAACGATAGTATCACACTCAGGTGCTCTGGCACACGACGAAGTCCCTTAATATCCCTGCGGATTGACTCAGGAGTACGGCGGCAATGACTGCTAACAGCCTCTGGAATCCGGTCTAAAACTGTTTGGAAACAGCTTCGGAAGGGGGTTTTCTACATTGAGCGCTTTAGCATTTGTCAAATCTGTGGATTTTTACTGCAATCGGCATTATTTTACACACCTTCTTACTTTTCACCATCGACTTTTGCTTCTGTTTCTGCCACTCGCGTATTGTAGAGTAGAACTGCCAGAGTCCAAAGTCGGGCCACATGACATTACGGAACATAATCTGAGTTTCCTGGTGGCACTGCCAGAGTAAATAATCACTCAGACGGGAGGCCCCTGACGTACGGATCAAAAGGTCTACAGGCGGGTCGCCCGCGGTCAACATGCGGTTGGTAATAGTTTCGGCAGTGATATCCCCAGGTGAGATGGCCATAGTTTTTCCAACAATAGTCTGTTTTTCGTCTTGGACACCATGCAAACTTGACTCCGAGCTAATATGACAAGGCCATCTGGATGAGGTGTCTCGTACGAGGTCGCTCCCGATTTTGTCGTCGTAACTGTCTGCCTGCTCGGGTATCTTGCATTCGGCTACCGTCTGTCTTATTGCGCCTGCAATTTCGTCTCTCGAGGTATATGACAAACAGACATTGAGTGTTTTGTCTCCATAATCTCTTGTTAGATCGGTTGTACGTCGGATTGTCGACATCAAGTCTGGTTCTAACAGCTCCAGCCGACCCAATACTCGCATTTTTGCTCCATATCGTTCAAGGAGACCGCCCCGCTTGGATATAGATAAAAGGTAATGCTTGAATATCTCCATAAGTGCATCCACTTGACTTTTTGGCCTTTGGAAGTTTTCGATGCTAAAGCTGTATATTGTTACGACTTGAATGTTGCACATAAAGCAACACTCTAACGTCTGCATAGTTATCAGTAGATAGACAATAATAGAAACGAGTCACTCGTTACCTTTTCCAATACATCGGCGCCCATCAGATGTCCTTCGGCAATCGGGATATTATATTTTTCTGCAAAACGCCGGTTGCCATCCATCACGAACGCCAGATGTCGAGGGATATCGCCCTGTCGAATTGACTGTGCTGCCAACTCCTCAAGCCATGTTACGAGACTGGATGCGTTAAGATATTCACGAAACTGTAATAATGCCATTGCTGTAAATTGGGACATCTTGTTGTGACAGTCGTGTAGTTGCATATTAAGTGCCTAAACACCCGCAACTGGTACCAGGACAATGACTATAAGGAAAGTGCCTGTTGGGATATTTCTTTAGACTGGTCTGCTGTACATCGACTGCCGAAAATCCAAACCATGATAGTCAACATAGATCGGAAATCTGCAGCTGGGTTGAACTGTAGCTTATCCACAACGTTCTGTACTTATGAGACATAAACATCACGAAGATGTGAAACCTGAGAATGTTCCTGTGACAGGTCATAGCACCTTAGCAAATGTACCCCGCGTCTCTCATCTAAGACAATTCACTCCATCTTAATCTACGCCATCCCAATTTGGGAGATCTACGTGGAATTTAGCCCAATTTCTCTCCTTGTGCTTCTTTCAAAGTGAGATCTCGGCTCTGAACCTCAAATAAGATCTCAGTTCAGCTCCCGAAGTGAGATCCCGGAGCTCCGTTCCTAGTATATTTCTCACTATAGCTCCCGAAGTGAGACATGTCGGGCGTTGGGGCACACGCGGGAGCCAGAGCGATTGGCATATGATGGGGCACAACAGCAGACAGCACCGAACTTATGGGATGGTTGATATAAGGAATATTGTACTAAAGTGTTTACCAGCCAATGAATATGGCGAGAATATGCAAATCGATTGATCTACATACTCTAGATAATAAGTGTGTTCCGACCTCTTGATACCAAGGTGGCCTCTGGGGTGGGACCTTCACTACCCCGTTTATCGTAGACATGTATTACTTGAGGTTGATGTCTTATAATAAGGGACTGTAAACATGGGAGTCCGTAGACGCGTTCTTTGTCGGCTACCAGCACTCTATCTTGAACTTAAATCAAGTCATGCACTCAAATCTGTCGTCCGACAACAATCGACAATGACGGAAATAAATTCATGGCCCCTGAAGTGGTCTGATGCGCATACGGGGAACCTTGAAACGATTCAGAATAACTCTTCTTCCGTCCAATTGGTGAACCGGGAAAAGAATGGCGATTTTCGTCCCGGAACACAGCTTTGGCTCGTTTTCATGACGCTTTCTCTTGTCGCCCTGATGGTTTCCCTTGATGGGTCGTCTATATCAGTTGCGTTGCCCGTAAGCGCTCTTGTCGATGTTCTAGCGAAGGGCCAGGAGAATTCAAAGCTGATTGAATTTAGATCATTGCGGAGGAGTTGAACGGCACAGGAATCGAAGCCTTCTGGGGTGGGACTTCGTTCTTGCTATGCTGTACAGGTAAGGATATTTTCTCTCGCAATCATTTTAAAACACCAATAACTGAATTTCTATAGTTTTCCAACCAAGTTTTGGGTCACTTTCTAATATATTTGGCCGGAGAGTATTGATGCTCGTAGCATTGGTGTTTTTCCTACTTGGTGCAATAGTTGCAAGTGTGTCCAACAACTTCCAATGCATGTTAATTGGACGCTCGTTGCAGGGCGTTGGAGGAGGAGGGGTAGTCGCTCTCAGCGAGATAATTGTCACAGACATTGTCCCCTTACGGCTTCGTGGCCAGTACTTTGGTATCATCGGCTCAATGATAAGTGTTGGAGCTGTGACTGGACCTCTTCTTGGTGGGGGGTTTTCGGAGAAAGTTAACTGGGTAAGGTTATTACCACACTTATTCACGAATATATATTGACTTTGGTTTTAGAGATGGATATTCTACATCAACTTTCCATTTGTTGCTATCGCAATCGTACTTGTAATTTTGTTCTTCAATCTTAATTACATCCCTTCATCACTGTGGTCCAAAATTCGGCGAATTGACTACATTGGTATCTTCCTCTTTGTTGGGAGCTCTACATCCTTCCTTATCCCGGTTACATGGGGTGGTGTGATGTATCCGTGGGACTCTGCTCGGACTCTCGCGCCTATGATAATCGGTGCTGTTGGTCTCATTCTGTTTATTTTCCATGAGAAATATATCGCTGCAGATCCTATGATCCCGCTATCAATATTCGCATCTCGAACTGCAGTTGTCAACTATGCGGGCACGTTGGTGCATGGGCTCACGCTGTGGTGCGGTCTCTACTATTTACCCCTATACTTTGAAGCCGTCAAGGGATACAGTCCAGTTATGGCCGGCGTCGCTCTGTTCCCGGACACCTTTAGTGTTGCTCCATGTGCTATCTTGGTTGGGATCCTTATAACATACACAGGCCATTACCGATGGGCGATCTGGTTGGGCTGGATCCTTACCACGCTTGGAATGGGCCTGCTCTGCCTTCTTGAAGCCGATACTAGCATCCCGGCTTGGATCTTTCTAATGGTCATCTCGGGACTCGGGGTCGGCATTCTCTTCCCCGCTCTCGTATTTGCAATCCAAGGGTCCGCCAAACCCCAAGATGTCGCCATGGCGGTCGCGATGACCAGCTTCTTCCGATCGTTTGGCGAAACACTTGGAGTCGCGATTGGGGGTTCAATTTTCCAGAATCGCATGCGTGCAAATCTCTTGGGGTATCCGGCGCTTGCGCCATACGCGGATAAATACAGCAAGGATGCAGCGGCGCTGGTAGAGACTATACGCTCAATGCCGAGTGGTGGAGTTAAGAACGATCTGAGGGTCGCTTACACAGACAGTCTGCGGATTGTTTGGGCAGTGTGCTGTGCAGTGGCTGGGGCCAGTATGTTCTTGAGCCTAATGACAAAAGAGTATGACCTCTCGCCAGAAGCTGCAAAGAGTGATCAAGGTTCCATAAACGGGACAGCGGGGTCTGAAGAGGAAGAGTGGGCAGAGGAGGCAGAGGAGGCACTGAAGTACGTATGAAAAATAAACGGAGCACGGCTGCGAATGAGTCAAGTTATGATGGCCCTTAGTTGCTTTTACAGAGGGTGGCTGTAGTGTTTGGGATATTTATGATTGCAGGCGTCGCATATTGGATTCGTCTTGTTTTATTTAAAAAATAGGTCATTTGGCTCTAATATAAATCGCCAGTGTTTATTCTATGTGCAAGTGAAACCGGATGGAGTGTAGTTGCACTTTGATGCCTTGCCGCCACCACTGACATCGACGTCGGTGAAGGTCCAGTCAGAGCAAGATCCCGAGCCACAATTGATGTAGAAGTCCATTCCCCCGGACGCAACAGTGCCGGTAACACCAGACAGGAGGCTGGTGGGGAGATGTCAGACGAGATTCTCATAGCAAGGGGGTAACAGATGATCAACTTACAGGTTAGTAATTGGAACACCGTTGTCAGGAGTTCCCTTTGCATCTCCGCCATCGTAATCTTGCTCAAGTATAACGCCGTACTTGGTGATACCGCTGAGCTTGATGTTGGAGTACGTCACATTGTCCACCAAGCCAGTGGTTCCGACATTGGTCTTTATGCGGACTCCGTAAGCGCTGTCGGTGATGGTGCTGTCTGTGATCTGAACGTTCTGGACTGTGTTGTCGTCACGTCCTCCAACAGAGCCGATTGACAGGCCGTGACCTCCGGTGCATTGCATTTTTGTAACAACAATGTTGGTACCTGAGTTAATAGCGATGCAGTCATCCTGGTTGAATACAGTGGCACCGGTGATGGTCAACTGGTCGACAGAGCCAATGTCAAATGCATCGGTATTCTTGCCGAGGGAGGTGCCGGCCTTGTTGTTGAGAGTGACACCGCTGACAGTAAGACCGGTGGAATCTCCGATAGACCATGCTTGGACGGGAGAGTTCAAGATGGTGATACTATCGATCTGTTCATGTCTTTAGAACACGATGCCTGAGATGAGCTAAATTAAACTTACCTTGGATTTTCCATTCATGTTATGGGCTGCGAAAAACTTTGGCTTTTTAACACCACCACTCCCTCCATTGCCGTCCTGTTTGGTTACGATAATCAGTATTCAGTCTCCACTAGGCCGGGGCGCGAAGTTTCTTACCCAGTAGCTGGCACCTTTTCCGTCCAAGGTTCCGCTGCCTGTGACTGTAATATCCGTGCCAGACACTGATACCAAGGGTCCTACCCACTCTGAGTAGGCAAATGTGGTAGTGCCTGTGAAGGTAATGGTAGTTCCCGTCTTTAATCCAGTGAGGTCAAGAGTCTTGCCAGCAGGTACGGCCATTGAAGAGATCGTTATAGACGTGTACGAAGCCTTTGCCGAGGCTACATCGTCGAACGAGCTGATAGTGATGGATTGGCCATTCACCACTGCGGCGAATGCCAGCGCAAGGCCAAAAAGAGATTTTGCTGCCATTATGCTTTTCTTGGATAGAGATGCAATAAAGACGATTGGATTAGAGACAAAGCCATAATTGCTCGGCGGGCTTGGCCTTCAATTTATATTTGGGGAGAGCTTCGTAGACCTACTCTACCAGGGTCGCAAATCAAGCATAGAGGCGCTGTAGATCATACGCTGTAGATCTCTCATTGCCAAGTAGATTAAATGGCGGGGAAGAGATCCGGTCTTGGCTGTATTTAATGCGTGCTGCGACGTCGCGGAAGATTTTATAGATGACGTCCAAATTAACAAACAAATAAATGCCAATGGGACTGTATAGAAATCCAGGACAGAGCCTGACCGTTGCGCCAACCTTCTCCACTGCGGATAAACGGCAGTGGAGAAATACCGACAATTGGCAGCACCGGAATCAATAATGCCTCCTATCACCGCCAAGCTTTTTGTCTATAAGCATATACACTAGATCAGGGGTAGTTTATCTGCGACGTGCCCCACTACTCGAGTAGTATTTCAAGGTTCTCCAACTCTTATGAGCATAAAATCCGGGTACCGACTTCTTTTACATCCGTCGCCATTATTCCTAGCTTCACCCTTCGCGGCAGATTGCTTGCCGGCTATCGGAGTTTAAATGGACCTTACCAAACTTCGCTCAGTTACGCGGCCTGCTTAAGAAGGCGAAAGACATCATGGGGACCGAGACGACAATGACTACATTCCTGAATGTGTACTTTTTGTAGAAGCTGCACAGAGTGGTCAAGGTTCTATAAACGGGATAGCTGGGTCCAAAGAAGATGATGAGGAAGTGGAGGCACTGAAGTGCGTTTGAAAAATATACGGAGCACGGCTACGGCGATGGAGTCAAGTTATGGTGGTAGTTGTTTTGGAAAAAGAGGTCACAGTGTTTAGGATGTTTTAATATACCTTTGGTTTATGATTAACGTCAGCGCCTTTTGGATTTGTTCTGTTTCGTTAATAAAAACGCGTCATTTGGCTCTGATATAGGTCGCCTGTTTCTATCTACACGCCAGTATTGTTTTTATTCCATAGTTTGAAATCAGAGGCAAAAGACCTATATACCCAGAATTCCAAGCGAATTTGCTGTCTGCCTTTTGCTTTATATAACCTGGGAGTCTAGCTCAGAAAAGAAGCTGTTCCAATCTAAGGTGTCTAGATCTATCTCATAATCGAAGCTCTGCGATATCTCAGCTATGGAGGGCAACTCGCCACTAGCAGTATTCCGGTCATCTAGCCTGCATTCTCTTGTGTCTATAATATTAGCGTCATGCACTATACTACCATCCAATGGAAGCTCATCAGAGGATATTTGTGTGCCTCTTACACCGTTCAGAGTCACTTGGTATTTCGGGAGAACACTCAACAATGACCCAAGGAGTTTCGCCGCCATTACAGATTGTCCCTTTGCAGCGTCCAGTATGTTGCACGCATCGATCACCTCCATCTTCTTTGCGTCATAATCTGTTGCATTCTTATTGAAGCAAACATCAAGAATCAGAACGATAATGGCCATAGCAACGCAGTACAACATCCCCGAAAACTTTAGCCGGGTCAAGACGAATGGCAAGTCTTCCTCTTCTAGCTGTCGCTCTGCCCGGATAATCATTCGCGCTGCATGGAGACAAATTTCTCTTGAGCGAGCATAGGCCCGGTCTACAGAACCACGTTTTAAGTATGGAACATGTAGCTTACAGCGATGTGCATGCACTAATGAGTTGAGGATGTATCTCTGGATGACTATCCCTGGAGCTCTCCTCCTATTAGCCTGTGCAATCTCATTTATAGTGCCGCCCTCTAGCGAGAAGAATGAAGGTATATCTTTAATAAAATTGTCGAATTTGGTATCGATCCCCATGACTTGGGCGTATCCGATAAGCTCTGGATTTGCAATATTATGAGTGGCTTGATCAGTAAATTCGCGGCTTAACTCAGCGAGTCGGATTCTCTGTAGAAAGTATGACATGGATGTGGGCTGCGATAGTGGCAACTCGATATTTTCCATTCCATCAATGAGGTCTTCATCGTTGATATTACGGGGTTTGTTGACTGCCATATGCTGCGGATTAACTGTGTATGATCCTTCTTGGGGGCCAGCATAGCGACTGAGCATCCTGCAACTTTATTAGCAACTGAAACCGCATGAAGATGTTGTACAAACCAATCCGTGGCAGTTAGGTACCACCAAACCCTTCTTCCTACTTCAGCCCTTACTGAGCTTGCTGGAGATATAACTGGTAGGCCAAAATTTGACGAATGGTCAATTCGGTGTAGTAATATCTCCCGCCCTAGAGTGATAGCCGTGGATATCAGATTTCGATACCTTGGCGAGACGCCTTCTAAATTGCTCACCACAAACGAAACAATAATAATGGCTTGGATATCTTCAATTGCTCCTGATGTTGTTCGTTGCGAGTATTCTAAGACGTCTAGGGCAGCTTTGATCCAAGATGGAGACTGTCTATCTGCGTCGCTAACAGCAGAGAAGACTTGGTTGCTATCACGGGATGACCACGAATATGTCACACTTGCGACGATACTTAAAAGTAGCGCAATATGCCCTAGCTTTGGGCTTATCTCTTTGCTAAGATCTTCATAGACTTCATCTATAACCGCCCCCACTGTAGGTAAGTGTACGACGTGATGAATATAAGTGATGTCGCTGAGATATTTCTGTACCAGGCTCTTTGCCTCCTCGTAAAGCGGGAGCCAAATGCATTTATTGATTTCTCCCGGATAAGACGGGCTAGTGGGATTTTGATAGACATATGATGCGTATTTAGTAATCTGCATAACCGGACATGTTTTAAATAGTATGGGATCCGGATAAATCGATTCCTATCGAAAAAGTCAGCTTAAAGCATAGCTATTCGACGTTTAAGGCAATACAAACAGAAGAATTTTGGTCCATGCATGCTCTCTCAAGCCATTGAGGATCATTTACAGTGGACTGTTGCCACCTGTTTTGGTCAGGTGTCTGCTGCAAATCCGAAGCTGCAGGAATGCTAGGTTGAGGTAGCGCAATCGTTCTCGGTACAATTTCTTCCGGCCGGCTCAGCCGGGCAAATATTTCTGAATTCAGATCGCTGGGGCAGTCACGTTGACTAGTTATTGGAGGTTCCTGGGAGCCGTAGAGCTGACAATCAAGGCCTCTCGTCGTGCAGTTGGAGCAGGGTAACTGGCGGCTGCACCGGAGCTTCCTTGACCGGCAGAAATGGCAAGAAACTGGACGATGGCGAGACGCGCGTACTCTTCCATTGTTTATAGGCATTACGTCTATCATTAACGACGATTAGCTATTTTATTGAGGTATATAATTTGAAGTCATATCGAGCTGACCTTGATAGCTCGAAGTCGACGCGTTGACCACTCATGTCGCCTAAACTCCGCGGAAGTTCCGTGGCTGATGTCGACGCTTTGACCAATCACGTCGCCCAAACTCCGTGGAAGTTCCATTGCCGTGTAATATATAACATTTGTTAAATCCACTACAAATAATGAGAATTAGAGAAATACTAGTTTACTTAATCCCGTCTATTCGCTTCTGGGCTTGATTTCTTGTAAACATGGACTCTATAGTATCTCAAATTCAAACTCTGGCGGACAACGCCGACGAAGATGGTCGTAATGATATCCTCCGCACTCTACGAGACCTTCAATATCAGCTAGAAACTCCGAAAGACTTATTCTTGAAGATATATAACTCGGTAAGTTCTATATAATTTTATTACGTTTTACTTTTAGCCATTACCTTCTGCTTTTAGAAAATGTATGTTTGACAACATAGCTAATTATTATATAGCATCTACAAGTTGCTGTTATCTACATAGGTGTTGAGCTTGGAATTTTCACGGAACTAGCCAAAAACGAAATACTGACAGTTACTGAACTCTCTAAGATTTCAGGCGCTTCTTCTGAACTTCTTGGTAATTATAGGCTCCACTCGAAGTTTTAATCTGTTGCTGAAACTCTCTTGCCTTTAGAAAGAATTCTTCGATATCTTTCATCTGTAGGCTTCATAACAAATGTTAATCCAGGCCAGTTTAAAGCAAACAAGTCCACCTATGTGCTCGCCGATCCATTAGCCAAGGCTGGTCTTATTCACGCGTATGTTGCTCACCAGACGCACATATTTTTATTAGAAGTAAAGGATTAATTTATTATCAGATTTGATACGTGCGGGCCTGCAATCCAAGCATTTCCATCTTTCCTTGCCGAAACGAACTATCAAAATATTACTAGCAACTCAAAGACCCCTTTCCAGAAAGGCTTTAAGACCGACCTGACCTGCTTTCAATGGCTACCACAGCAACCAAAATTATTCGACGCTATGCAAAAGGTTATGACAGCTCTCCAATCGAGCGATTGGATTTCGGCATTTGACACCCTTAACAATGAAACGCTAACAATTCCGTTGAGTCAACCACAGCTGTCTGAGAAACCATTTTTCGTTGATGTTGGAGGTGGGCATGGTCACCAGTGTATACAACTTCAAGAAAAGCACCCCAACTTGCACGGACGGATTATACTACAGGATCTGCCCCAGGCAGTAGATAGATTGCCCCCAATTGATGGCATAGCAATTATGAGGCAGAATTTCTTCGAGAGACAAGCCATTGAAGGTAAGATATTAAAGTGAAACGAAACTTATTGCTAGAGCACTAACACATTATAGGAGCTAAATTCTATTACCTTCGCAGGATCTTGCACGATTGGCCTGACGAACAGTGCGTCATCATTCTTCGCAATCTAGCTGCTGCGATGAGTAGCGAGTCACGGATTCTAATCGATGAGGTGGTTTTGCCAGATGTTAACGTCCACTGGCATGCTGCTATGGGTGATGTTTCAATGGGGGTTTTATTTGCCGGAAAAGAGAGGACAAGGACGCAGTGGGAAGTTCTTGTAGGCGAATCTAGTTTGCGGCTTGTGGAGGTTCATACTTACAGTGTCTCGCTATACAGCTCGATTATTGTTCTAGGACTGTAGCAGACTGCTTGTTAGGACCTTGTATTAAACACACCATAGCTATAACTCTTCTCAATCAGTAATATTATAATCGCAGTTTATGGTGATTAGATATTGAAGAATTCACGGCAATTATGCTGTTTAATGGCAAGTTTATGGACTTCTGGACCGATTTCCCGAGATTTGCACTTTGTTATTTTGTCAAATTAGACCCAACACCGGCCACCGATGAGCTGCTGACCAGTCTCAGGATTTTATGAATGTGATTTTCACAAGTCGTCTGCATTTTTCTTTTCGCCAACCTTCCATTCTGTTCTCGAAATTGTGTCAACTAAAGTTCTACTGGGTATATACAGAGCTTCGTCGTCGTCGATCTCTATACTCATTAGGCGACCATCAACTGCTATCATCAGTCTCAGCGACAACTCCGGATGTCCCATCTTGCTTCTCGTTCTCGTTCTCGTTCTCTATTTCCTCCCCCACCGTCTCCTTCTCCTTTCCCTCTATCTCCTTCTCCTCCATCCTCCTTTTCCTGCCCTCCGTCTCTCTCTCCTCCCTCTCCAACCTCACCCCCAGCTCAAGCATCCAATTCCTATTTCTGCACCTCGCAATCACATACCCTCCGGCCCTCCCTGGCACCCGAACAATCTTAATGCCCAGCGGCGGATATGTTTTCTCCACGACTAGTGTCTCAGGCCCGGGTTCGCTGTTTTGCTCTGTTTCTTGCAACGGAGTCGTGGTGGTGGGGTTCTGGCGTGGAGCTTCACTTTCGGAAACCATGGAAAGAAGGATGCCGCTGTATTTCTTTGTTGTCGGGTACTGTTTGGGCTTTGGTGCTGGTGGGACGATAAGATGCTTTCGAATCCGATCTATGCTTCTCTTTGTAGTTACTTCGTCCATGGACAAAGCATGAGAAGTGGAGTTTACCCCCGACCCAGCAAGACTGATTCTATCTATCTTAATGTCAGAATAAAACCCCACGCCGGTCCCCCATGCCAAAATACAGCAACGTCGTCACCAACAGCAAAATAAAATAAAATAAAAGCAAACTCACCCCTTGTTCCGGAACCAAACCCCCTCTCATTCAGCCTCTGTGCAATACTCGTCCTCCTCTTAGCCTTGTGCGCAAGACTTATTCCCCTTTTATCTACTAATGCCATTGTCTCTTCAACGCGCTGAATGAGACTGTCGAAGGTGCCTGTTGGAGGGAGGGACACTATGATTGAAGACTGGGATTTGTGGACAATATCGATGGCGGCGTCGATGGAGGGGGATTCGTCTGTTTCGGATGGGGGAGGGCGCCTCTTTCGGGGCTTGCGCGGAGGAGGAGCAGAGTGCATTGGAACCAACATTGGCTCGAGTGGATGTTGGGTGTTGTTGACGGGGTGCCAGGGACTGGGCTTCGGGTTGTCTTGTAAAATGTTAGGCCTGGGTGTTTATCAACATCCATAAGATTGGAAATTCGTACGTTGCTTGTCAGGTAAATGATCGAGTGTGGTGTATTTCGGTGGTAATATCATTGCCCTTGAGCTACAGCAGTGATGAGTATAAACAAACCCTGGGTGAAATAGAAATTGTCCGGATTAACTCTTATCGGCCGGAGTCTGCAAAGCGATATGAAGAAGCAAAGGTTGTATTGAGCGAATGGGGAGTGGTGCTGTTTGTCTTGGTAGATCGAGGGGATAACAACGGTGCAAGGTGGGCCTGTTGCCAATCACTGGGAGAAGTGAATTTGAGAACAGAGTCTGTGAATTGTGCCTCTGAGGAGGATGACCAGGTAACCAAAGGTGGGAAATTTAGCTCTTGTGCTGAATTTATACTTTATGGATATATTCTTTTACTTATATATCGGCTGGTCTCACGCAGCATATACACAGCCATCCCCCCATCCACCCTTCCCTCGAAAGTATTTTATCTAGGCCTCGAGCCAGATACTGATACCTTCATCAGTTCAACTTACATCCACCCTCAAACACTCGCTACCGCCAACTTTGCTCATCAAAAAGGTATATCTCAGATCTTCATTTATAACTTCTGCCTCCCTCCCTGCGCCGCACCACCGTCCTTCCTCCCTTCCTCAAACTGATACCCCATCGCCACGGGACTCGCCCCCGCACCCGCAACCCCGTTCGGTAACTTCACCATCCGTGACGTGAAGAACACCGGATGTTGGGACGCAGAGTCATACTGTGGTCGTATCTGCTGTGGCATCACTCCCGCCATCGGTCCTGCCATGGGTCCTGCCATGGGGCGATTCGGCTGCTGGTTCATCGGTGGCGGCGGTTGGTGTTGCTGGGCCTGCGCAGATGTCAGAAGATTCTCAACAATGTTATGGCTGGGTATATGCAGACCATCGGGCGTCGAGGCTGAAGACCGGAGATCATCCTGTCCAGTCCGGAGCTTGAAGTTGTCTGCCTCCCTCCCTTGCTTCACGGATCAAAGAAGCGGTGGCAATTGGGCCTCGAAAGGGACTCGATATGCTAGTGGCGGTGGAGAGCGGTGAGATGTGAGAAAACAGACGACTGTTTATTTCACATTGCTTGGTTGTGTTTTCTGCAAAGTCCTTACAGTTTGCTGGTGCAACTGTGCTCGCGCGAGGTTGTGGGGTAGTTCAGCCTCGGCTCAGCCTCGGCTTGTGATGTCATTATCGTGCCTTTTGGATGTTTTGACGCGCTTTTGCTATTGGAAGGAATTTTATTTTTGGGATAAATAGAGTTTGTATAATGGTTAAAAGCTAGAGCTAGTATTTTATAAAGAGAAATATATGTAGCTCAAAGGGAGTTAATTAAACGTATAATTTCGACGTTTTTTAATATTTAATATATCACATAAATTTGAATTAGAGCGCATGTTAATCCCAGTATGCTCTATATTATCCAGTCTGTTGTTGTAACAAAACAGTCGAATTATTGAGATCAATTTCTCCTCTACTCTACCATAGATACAATACCATAGAAGAAAACATCCAGTCATGCAGATATTCCACTGTGCCTCAGTTCGAATTGTTGGTGGGGTATTCTGGTCGATAGCTCCGAATTGGGATAGCGCCAAAAATGGAGTGTGTTGTTTCCGTCTGCCGTAGAATCTCGCGTATTTCCAGCTAAAACTATATCTCGTCGACGAAAACTTCTTCCTTTCTCTCTCTTCAACTTATTCTTCACATCAAGAAATTTTCTACCTTCTTTCGTAGCACAGTCTACCAAGAACGGTCAGTTACTTGAAGGTGGTTTAAGACAGCCTCGTCCCACCGATTTAAAATATTGAGTCAGGGTGGCCCATCAGTGCTGGACACTGCTCAAACAGGGACTTCATCTCACAGATGAAGCAATCATAAGCTAGGAAGATGGTTGGTTCTTCAGCGAGAACCTGCCATCGCACGCTAACAGCGGCAGGCCTTCAGAGGAGTTAAATCGGCGTCTACAGCTGGTTTCGAGTCACGCATGGAAGATGTCAAACCGTCCAAAAGGTATGTCAAGATCAATCTCCTATCAGTTCAAAGCACCTTCCTATAGTGGGCATCATATGATGAGTTTCAATCAACTGGGAATCTCTCCGAGAAATTTCGAATGTGGAAAACTTATAAGTTGTTTCTGAAAGCCGCCCTCAAAACGACTTTGAACCCAGAACACTGTCAATTTATGTCACAATATACTAATGTTGGTGGCCATAGTGATCTCAATGTTTTGATACTTGATTATCTTACTGCGGAAGGCTATCCAACTGCTGCCGAGAGGTTCTCCAAGGAGGCTGATCTGAACCCTGCGCAACAACAGGATTCAGTGCTTCTTCGGAACAGAATACAGCATGACATCCATCTCGGCAGCATACAGAATGCCATTGAAGCAATCAATGAGCTCAACCCTCAGGTTAGTGACTACATCCATTTCATACCTCCTCTACCTTGCGATGATTATTGTTTCATGCACCACGCATATAGCCTTCGGGTCGTTGATGAGAAAAACAAACCATACTTCAGTCCTCAGTATGAGCAAAACCAAAAACCTCCACTTTATTACATTACATTACATCAGGAACCGTTCTAACATTGTAATCAGATACTTGACTCGGACACGTCACTTCACTTTGCCTTGCTCCGTCTACAGCTCATTGAGCTCATACGCGAGAGTTCGTTGACGCCAGGCGGAAACATTGGTCCTGCCTTGACCTTTGCCACCACCCAGCTCGCACCCAAGGCGCCAAGCGATCCGGCCTTCCTCGAAGACTTGGAGAGGACCATGGCGCTCTTGATATTCCCTCCGGATCAACTTGAGCCCCAGCTTGCAGAATTGCTACACCCTGACCTTCGAAAGAAGGTTGCTGACAGAGTTAACGAAGCCATCCTGGCTAGCCAAGGCCAAAGACGTAATGCGGCGATACGAAACCTCGTAAAATTGCGCTCGTGGGCCGAAAACGCGTCCAAGG
Source organism: Pseudogymnoascus sp. VKM F-3808 (assembly GCA_000750675.1). Taxonomy (NCBI): domain Eukaryota; kingdom Fungi; phylum Ascomycota; class Leotiomycetes; order Thelebolales; family Thelebolaceae; genus Pseudogymnoascus; species Pseudogymnoascus sp. VKM F-3808. The sequence continues at coordinate 3,410 of JPJR01001013.1, read as the reverse complement.
ATGCGAAGATAACTCTGCCAGAGCATCTTGATCTTGCCCTCGACGGAGATGTTCCAGTTGCCGACAGAGCCGTGCGATAATACATATGAACCAATGACCGTGTAATACAAACCTTTACTAATGATCTGATGAGGCGTTCTGGTGGTGCAATGACCAGAGCTGGAAACTACACGTGTAGTATAGCGTTGCAAGGCGTTTTAGGATGGAGTATTACAGCTACGAGAAGAATGCAAATTTATTACAATTGAACCTTTACATGTTTGAATCGTGAGTGTGACGCCCTTGCATTGAAGGAAGTCTGATGCACTTCATGTCTACCCAGACAGAAGACAATACAGTGTGAACTCTTTACAAGTATCAGTACAGCATACGAACGCCTCAATCTGCTGAAATTAAGAACATGCCGAACAGGAATCTGTTCTGTGTCCACAGCAAACCCTTGATATAGCGAAAGAGTCGAAGTGTTAAGTCGATTCCTCGGATGATTGTTGCACCGAGACATTCAGACCCCGACGTCATTCGTATTGCTGTTAGCGTCCCTGTCAAGGTCCAACAACAGGTACCCAAACCGGCCAATCCGGGCTCAAAACGCAGCCCAGTAAAATACTGCGTTTGTAGTCAAACCTAACCAGCTCATCCATAACGCCCAGTTTCTTCAATACCCGGCATTGATGTTTAGCACGCAATAGAGCCGTTTCGATTCTTATGTTTTAAGCTCGCTGCCGGTCAAAGACCTTAGGACCATGCTCCGACTACCTCGCACCGCGCCCTTCGTCTCAGCACACAATGCGGCACTTTTAAGAACCAGAGCTCCCCAACAGCTGCCATCAGCCAGGGGGCGCGCGATTCAATATGCGTCCCAAGCCTCGAGGGGCCCGCATGCCTTGCGAAGGCGGCCACAGGTCGTTGGCGCGCTGAGAAACCCCAATTGGCGACTCCTCTCTCATACACCAATTCGATCGGAACCAGCTAAGCAGGTACTGAAGACGAGGTCGAGAACCCTCAATTTCGTATACAGAACCGCTGCGTGGCTTGGTATTTCGGTGACGGTTGCGTCAGCTGGTATCATCGGCTTCTTCCTGTACGATGCATCGACTTATCGCGAAGACCTCTCGCAGAGGGATATTCAGATCTCCGACCTAGCGCTCAACCCCAAACGCGGGGGACCGAAGAACTTGCCAATCGCAGAAGTCCTGATGGATGATGAGGACGACGCTGATATGGAACGTCAGCAAAACAAGCCGAGATTGGTCGTACTGGGAGGCGGATGGGGAAGCGTGGCTATGATCAAAGAATTGAGAGTCGAGGACTACCATGTTACTTTGATCTCGCCGACCAACTACTTCTTGTTTACGCCTATGTTACCTTCCGCGACTGTGGGAACACTGGAACTGCGCTCTCTTGCCGAGCCTATACGACGAATCGTCTCTAATATCAAGGGCCATTTCATCAAGGCTCGAGCCGAAGGCGTCGAGTTTTCGGAGAAGTTGGTTGAGGTTTCACAGGTTGGCGCGGATGGGACGAGAAGCCACTTTTACATACCGTATGATAAGCTTGTCATTGGTGTGGGATCGACAACAAATCCCTATGGCGTAAAGGGCCTTGATAACTGCAACTTCTTGAAGGACCTTGACGATGCTCGTAAGATCAAACACAAGATTCTGGACAACCTCGAAGCTGCCAGTCTCCCTACGACGTCCGAAGAAGAGCGAAAGCGTCTTCTTTCTTTTGTTGTATGCGGTGGCGGCCCGACAGGTGTCGAGTTTGCTGCAGAGTTGTTTGATCTGCTCAATGAGGATCTGACACAATACTTTCCCAGACTCATTCGAAACGAAGTATCGGTACATCTCATTCAGTCTCGGGGCCACATCTTGAACACCTACGATGAAGCTGTCTCGACTTACGCAGAAGACCGCTTCTCTCGCGACCAAGTCCAGGTCCTCACGAATTCCCGCGTAAAAGAAGTCAGGCCTGACAAAATCCTCTTCACACAAAAAGACGAACAGGGAGAGACTATTACCAAAGAGCTCCCCATGGGATTCTGTCTCTGGTCTACGGGTGTATCACAAACCGATTTCTCCAAAGGCGTCGCCGAAAAACTCGGTGACAACCAAACTAACAAACACGCCCTGGAAACAGACTCTCACCTCCGACTCATCGGCGCACCATTGGGAGACGTCTACGCCATTGGCGACTGCGCCACTGTCCAAAACAACGTCGCAGACAACCTCGTCTCCTTCCTCAACAACCTCGCATATGAGAAAGGCAAAGACCCCAAAACGATGCAGATCGAATTCGGTGAATGGATCCAAGTCGGCCGCCGCATTCGGCGCCAATTCCCACAAGCCTCCGAGCATTTAAAGCGCCTCGACAAGCTCTTTGAGGCCTACGATAAGGATCAGTCGGGGACCCTCGATTTCGGCGAAATGCGCGAACTGTTGATGCAGATTGATAAAACGCTTACCTCGCTCCCTGCCACCGCACAGCGTGCCCACCAGCAGGGTCAATACCTCGCTCACAAGTTCAACAAGATGGCTCGCGCAGCACCGGGCTTGACAATGAATGAAGTGCGCGATGGTGATTTGGACGATGCTGTGTATAAATCCTTCCAGTATCATCACCTGGGTAGCTTGGCGTACCTTGGAAATAGTGCGGTATTCGATCTTGGTGGGGGGTGGCATGCGCTGGGAGGCCTGTGGGCGGTGTATGCATGGAGAAGCGTTTATTTTGCGCAGAGCGTCAGTGTGAGGACGAGATTGTTGTTGGCTATGGACTGGGCCAAGCGAGCTCTTTTTGGCAGAGGTATGTTTTCGCATTGTGATGAGTCGATTGTTGCTAATGATGTTGCAGATATGATGACCTTCTGATTCCGTGATGGAGTCCTGTTAAAGTAGTTTCCTTGAAAGGTGTAGGTGTGTCGATGGTTATACAATGGCTGTAGATTCTCCATGGGACTGCTGGCAGAATGCAGCACAGGAATATGTGCTTCACTAGAATGGAGAAAGAGCTATAAGTGCTGTGAACTGCAGGTATATATATTTAGATTCTAGCCTAAACAGCAGATATATAGATAAATATTGAAAACCAAGAGGAGATCCGTACAGTAGTCATTGTTGATATCCGTGTAGTAATATAATATGTATATGCTATGCCTCCCTATTGATGTGATGAGCACCTTGTCGCGCGCGGGCCGTTATCAGCCTCGCGCTAGCAGCGGGGTGTTGACAGGGGTCTCGCCTGACATATCCCACGGAGGCCCTCGTGCTCCCCTCCATCCTCCAATCCTCTCCATACCACAAGCAACTTCGCTATCCAAGCACCAGAGGCCCTAAACACACCACGCCACAGCTCCCAAAATGGCCCTCCATGCCCCATCTCCTCTAATCTGCCCCTCCACCCCGTCCGACCCC
>JPJR01001011.1:0-30628 GCA_000750675.1 Pseudogymnoascus sp. VKM F-3808 | reverse complement strand
CCTGATCAAGAACTCCCACCCCGACTGGTCCGACCCCCTCCCCATCTCCCACCGTCATCAGAATAAAATTATCCCGCATCCGCGGAAATGGGAACCGATCAATCCATCGTGCGTGCGGCGTCGATAGCTGCAGCTCCGTTGGCTGCAGATCGGGGGGCGCGAGCGGGCAGGGTGGAGAGGGCGAGGGGAGAGTGGAGGCGTTGGCGCAAGGGAGGGACAGGATGATGCCGTTGGTGAAGAGCGCCGCGCAGACACTGGGGGGGATATTGAGGTGCTTTTCCGGCGCGCGATTGATTACTGGGGCTGGAGGGGGGGAGACCACGACACGCGAGCTGAGCGTGGATGGGGAGCGCGGGACTGTGAGGGCCAACGCGAGGCTATCGGCGGGTGGGGCTTGGCACAATTCGGCAGTGGAGGTACTGCGCTCTTCCATAGACGTAGTGGAACTGGTTGTCTTAGAGCCGCTGCTGCGGTGCTGCGCGGCGAGTCGTTGCCCTGGCTGCGTTAGTACTTGTGCGGCTGATAGTGTGCAGGGTGCAACGCACGACGCGCGCGCTGTGCCAAACGATCCTGGATCTGTTTCCTCTTCTTAGGATCAGTAACGCCACTCCAACAGTTCTCAGAGTCGTGAGTGCGGGGTCGTGGCATGATGCGTGTTGTGATATTTTATGAGTGTGTTGATGATGGGTAGCCTTGAGGGGTGCTGTCCTCTTGTCAATTAATCAGCTTGACCTGTAGGATTTTGAGTTCTGACCAACCCATCCACCAAAGGCATGATACGTAAGCACCGCAACTTATGCCACCTTCATTGTCCCGATGGCTCCCTTAAACTGCAGGGTACAATACTGTAGTATTCATCTTGTCGATGATATAACCTGCAAGACGTTGATAACCACTGATTTAAATATGTAAATATTTGACCATAATTAAATAATAGTTGACAATATAAATATACGCTGGCTCAACCCACAACAAGAACCACAATTCCGAAGTCGCTCCATCTAGCAATCATATTCTCCTGCGTTAATTAGATGGGCTTGCATATCTTCTTTCCAGTTGCCGGTGCCCAGTTAACTGCCACAAATGCGGCGGTGACGATTCCAGTCCTCCTTTCCCAGGAGTTTATAGCCCATAACCCCGGTCTACTCAGCAACATTTACTACTACCAGGATCAGATATTTTAACAAGTTGCTAGTTTGCTAATTCACAGACATACAATTAATTCTTATTGATTCAAGTATTTCATTCCTTGGAAGCTCCGTGATCGAGTAATATCTGTACAACGTTGGAATAGTGATTTTGCGAAGCACGTGTCACTGCCATTTTGCCTTGCCACCCCGAAGTTATTGCCCCTCTCTCAAGCAACAGTTTTACAGTTGATTCACGTCCGGCCCATGATGCCCGGATCAATGCTGTGAGTCCAAATCCATCTTTCTCATTGACATCGACGCCGGAGTCGAGTATTCGAAGTATGGTGTCCGTGTGACCATTCGCAGATGCTGTGCCCAGGGCGATTACTTCGGCGCTTACTGTTCCTACGATATCTGAACCATTTGAAATGTTATTCGATGACGCTGCTATGTGCCCGCTTTGTGTGGCCGATATGATGGTGGGTATTTCCGGAGTCTTCAGCCCAGCTTCGATATCACCCAACTGCTTGCTGGATTCGTTTTTGGCGCTGGTATTCCCTTGTGCTTCTATTCCATTCCGAAGATTAAATGCCTTACGTTCTTCGGATAGTATTTTTTGCCGTGCCTTCCAACGTGGCGTGTAAAATTTGACCATGCATGCTGCAATCGCTGCGAGGAATACACTAACCCAAGGGCCCCATTGTCCAATAGCGTACGGCTTCTCGCTGGATTGAAACCCACCCTCGTGGGCTAGAATAAACACTTCGTTGAGGATGATCACAATTGCGACTGACGGAACGGCGAGAATTGTCCAACACATAGTCATGGCGCCGGGTCTGTATTCGCCCCTATCAAGCTCTTCTCTGGCATGTTTGCGTGCACTTCTTTTGGATCTGGCAACCTTGGAGGTTTCATAACGCTTACTAGGCTGGTTATGGCGAATTGTCTCTCGAAGTTCGGCTTCCGTGGATTTTCTATGCATTGGTATGCATCCAAACAAAGCCGATATTACACCAAAAGCTCCAGTCAGAGCAAGAGCACCCTGCAAGATACTAAAATGTCCAAATATCGCTTTTTTGGAAATAATTTCAATTTCGGATGCCGCGCGCAGAGGCTGGCTAGTTCCAAAGCATGCATAAGTGCAATTAAAGGCGTGGTCCAACAGCTGAGTCTGACTTGTCAACAGTTGATTGTTGGTACTTGACCGACACTCCAGCTCGTCTGGGTATTCCCGGTGTATGGAAACTAAGCTGCATATAACGCCAATCGACATCAATGTACCCCAGAATCCAAATACTGGGCTGTACTGCGATTCGCTTATAGCCTTCGATGTGGTAAATATTGGCAGAACGGCAAGGCACCCTATACTGATGATAGCCCACGTTCCCAATACATCGATATCAAGGAGGCCGTTTTTGCTCACAACTGCCATGATCAGAGCATGCACAGCCGCGGTGCTTGAGTACGTCATAATGTATGCCAGCGGACCTGTGACAAGCCATGGGTGAGAATGCCCGACGACGGCGAAGATAATCAAGGCGTAGTAAAGTAATCGATTCAGAAGCGAGTACTGGCCACTCAGCGGGTATACACAAAGAATGCGATTTGCATCATAGGTAGCATTGTATTCCAGTGCGCCATGTGAGTAGTCCCAGTACTGATACGGGTCGACAGGGGAATCGTCAGCGTGGCCAGGAGTGGCTAAGAAGAGAAGAAATGCAAGGAGCATCGTATTGCATGGTATAATCACAGCGACAGTTCCTTAGAAGAATGAATTCTTGAAGAACTTGATTATTATACTGGGAATTTGGGGGGGTTCAAGGCTGTGGCGCGTGAAGCAACCGACGTCGGCCACAAAGCAAGGCACAATAGTGGCTGTGCATGTTGAGGCTTTTATCATAATTCACAGTCAAGGCACCGAGCCTTCTCATATCAACCACCACAAGAAGCCCCACGCGATAACAATATTATAGGAGATAAGTGACCTCACAGCCCCTCATGGGGTTTTTTAATGTTCTGATGTTAACGGATACGGACTAATTTTCGGATCAAATAGTTCCCATTTTAGAATTCGAGTTCGAGCCCGGACCCGGGCCCAGGCCCAGGGCCACGCTTTGTCGCCCCGCATTTTTACAACTGCGGTTAGTCCTTGCCCCACCCCCGCCCGTGCTCACAGCTTAAAATGACCCGTGTACCCCTCGACAGCCCTGTGCGGTGCAGTACAGCCCTGCCCGCATCCCGTGCGACCTATCGCAAAGGCTTAAAACTGAGAAGAGGGCTTAATTAGTTGCGGCTGATGTAGTATTTAGTCAAGTTAGACTCCAGTAGAGTGACCATTCACTGACATTCTGTGGGTTTCGCTTCTCGTATCAAGCCGTCAGGTGCAAACACGAGCAGTACGTCGCGGTCCAAGAGCGCTCTTATCCCTTTCCGTATCTGACATCTAGGTTCTGCCTTGATCCCCCCGTCCGTCCCGCAGCGGGACCTGGATCATCCACGTGTTCCTCCTTGGGCCGACAGAAGGCATAGTCTACCGCCACCGTGGGTTTATTGAAAATGCTCAGCTTGACGCCTGGCCGGGACTGACCGCCCACTTTCCCCGGATAGGGAAATGTTTGGTGCCTCAGCCGCAAAAGCTGTCACTGCTTCCCGAAATATTGAACCTAAATGACCCTTTTTTGAAATCTCACGCTGGCGGCGAGTCCATTACTGGACGCCGTGGGCTTCTTCTGTCCCGTGTCGGTGCTCGGGTTTTCCCGACGTCACCGTGAAACTATTGAAGATTGGGTTGAAACATCTTACTATTGAACCACAGGACACGATTTTGTCTCTGTTGGGATGAGTATGTCTGTAAGAAGCGTCCCGTCTCGGGCTGAATCCCTTCAGTGGCTATAGCAGTAATATGCTGTATACAACGTATATAAGTGCACCCTCTGTCGAGGACGAAAGCATTTCTTCCCTCCCTGACAGAAGTAATCAACTCGAACATCAATCGTCTCCACAACTGCCACCTAGTTATTTGAAATATTTTTCATCATGAAGCTCACTCTCACGCTTGCGGCCACCGTGCTACCTCTTGCCGCTGTCGCCGGGCCGATCGTTTCCCGCACCAATGTCAACGGCTGCAAACCACTGGGCTGCTACACCGATTCCGTCTCATTCCGAGCCCTCAACATCAACACCCAAGTCCCCGGCGGCCCTAGTGGTCAGAGCCCCGAGGCCTGCACGGCAGCTTGTATTGCCCACGACCTCGCCTTCTCCGGCGTTGAGTTTGGGGGAGAGTGTTGGTGCGGCGCTTTTATCAACAATGGACACACTCTTGCCTCGGACCAGGGTCTATGCAGCACTCCATGCCTCGGAGCCCCAGGCGAGACTTGTGGAGGAGCTGACGCCATTAACATATACGACTGTACGGAGGCCTTGCCAGCCCCAGTGAGCTATAATGGCTGTGCCCCTCTCGGCTGCTACACCGACTCCGTCTCCCTGCGCACCCTTGCAATCAACGTCCAGGTCGCAGGTGGTCCAAACAATCAAGGTCCTGATGTCTGCACGGCGGCTTGCAAAGCAGCCGGCTTCAGATACGCGGGTAACGAGTACGGTGGCGAGTGCTGGTGCGGCAGCAGCCTTGACAACGGCGGTGGACCAGCTCCGGATCTGAACGAACAGTGCCAGATGCCCTGCCACGGCGACTCCAGCCTCTTCTGCGGTGGCCCCAATCGCCTGACCCTCTTTGACTGCAGCCCACCAGCTCCGCCCTCTAGCTGTGGCACGCCTGCTACATGCGGCAGCTTTGTCCTGATCTCAGATGCCTCATGTGGCCCGTTACAACAATGCACCTGCGCATTTGATGCCGATGGACGCAGCGTATGCGTAGAGAACACGTATTGTTCTGACCCTGCTTGCACCTCAGATGCCGATTGTGGTGCCGGTGGAGTCTGCTGGGCCCAGAGTTGCTGCGGTCAAGGTGTCTGCACCTTCCCATCTAGCATTTGTGCCAACCCAGCACGCCTGATGTTCCGCGGCGTGCCAAATTCCGAGAGGAGCGAGTGCACTGGTGCGTATTGTGAGTAAGGAGATAGGTGTGTGGCAGTGGTATTCTGCGTCTTTCTGTTAGTTATTTAGGTTTGAGTGGCTTAAATATACTTGGTTACCTTTATAGTGTGCAGCAATATATGTAGTGTGCACGAATCTATGTGGATGTAATGGGCATACGCATTTCTATTGTATGTAACTTTTCGCTTCTATATCCAATAGAGCACGATCCGAATTTTAGCAAACACGCCAGAGACTAAATTGGAGGGCGAGGACAATATTATAGAGCCAGGCCATGTTTGCTTATACAAGATTAGACGGAGTTCACGGTTGGATATGAAGGGATAAAGATTATTCAGCCAGCCAATTGTTTTAATTTTGATAGCTGTGTTATATAGGCATCTAGTAGTAATGTCCGTTATGCGCTCTTTTAAAACCGGGTTGCTTCAGCGTTGCTGCAGCCAGCGCTTCCAGATACGGGCCTCTAGGCAGTATTGAACTTGTGGAGAGACTCATCCACGATCTCCCAGGAGATATCGATGTGACCGTCATCGCATGCGCTGCCGCCGGACAGCTCGTTGAGGACCGAGTAGCTGAAGTCGAGTCCAGGGGCACCTTGCGCATCCCAGGTTTTGGCGTTGGATGAGCCGGTGCCACAGCGCTGGCAGCCGTCGCCAATAAAGAGTGGTAGGTCGGACTTCTTCCCGTTGACTGAGACGATGACCTTCTTGCCACAGTACTGCGCCATATCCGAGCGGAGTTCGGTGTTGTTCATGGCGACAACGTAGTTGGAGTTGATTTCGGTAAGCGGCAATGTATCGATATGGCTGCACATAACTGTCCCTTGGTTCTGGGCAGAAAAGCTGGTGCCACAGGCGTCGACCTGTTCGACATCATAGTAGTAGGTGCCGAAACCTGACCCTTTGCTAATGGTATCCGCGGCACAGGCGAAAGAGGTAAACAGCAGGCCGGCTGCAGCGAGAATTTGTGTGTTCATCATTTTCGTAGTTGGGTATGCGGGTAGGGTATAGAGCGACAAGGGATTTTTCTCAAAAGAGAGTGATAGAATTGAAAAAAGGAGTGTTGAGAAAAACAAATAAAAGATAAAATGTAATAAATGGCTCTACCAGAGAGTGTTGATAGAAGATAGAGAGAAAAAAGAATGTCAGAGAAGGGAAATCGCAGGGAATTTATACCCAGAGAGGCTCAGGCAAGAAACAAAAATGATAAGCCTTTTCTAGCGGCTGTAGCGGCGGCATACCCCAAGAATGTGCCTTTCGCTCGCCCCCCGCCACCCGTCTTGCCGTAACCTGACATTTAATTGCTTGGTTCCTGAAGGCGGGAAGAAGCGAAAGACGGGACATGACTAGAGAAATGCAGGAACCCAGGGGCATCATGACTTAAAGGTATCTCAAGGTCGGGAAAGACGACAGAGGGTGACGCAATGGAGTCAAAATAGGATGAGATATTTTACTTGCGTGTTGTCATCCCGTCTCTGTTCCTGAATCAGTCGCCTTTCCGTGTGTCTCACCTTATTTCGTAAACAAGTTCGCAATGAATGATAAGCACAGAAAATGGACAACACTGAAATTAGGGGAGGGTGTTGGTTCAGCTAGTGACACTGTCTACTCTTGTGACAGCTGCAGCCCTACTGTACGACCCCTTGCCCCGAGCCCACTGCTCTAACGCCCATACGACTCTTGGCAGCGTAGATCTTGAGGGGAACGTTGCTGGCAATAGGAGCTTATCGTCTCGCTCTACATAATATTTCGGTGGTGGGGCAATATAGATGAACTAGGCGGCGTTAGCAGTGTTCGGTAGTTTCCATCAGGGTAGTAGAGGCCCACAGAATCGGAATCAGGATCGTAATAACTAGACCATTGTCTCGGAAAAGGGCTCGGCAGTAGGAGCATATGTGTGAATGAAATTCGCCCCACGTCACGTGACAGTCACCTGACAGGTGGCATGAACAATACCTTGACTAGCCTCATAAATAACCCGAGTCATGAGCTCAGCCCAATTTGGGCTGAACTGTAAAGGAGCCGCGTAAGCCCTTACATCGCTAGGAGTCGGCATAAGGCTTCGAGCCAGCTCATGACTCGGGTTATTTATGAGGCTAGTCAAAGTATTGTACGACCTATAGTCGTTCATGCCCTATTTACTCTTGGCTATGATGCTACACAGGCTGCAGGAGCTGTATGAAAATGATATCATCCTGGCTATATAATTCTCAGCTATCCAATGCCGTGTATAGTGGAGCTAGACTGGAGACTGTCTCGCCTGAAACCATCCTCCCCGTTCCCACTGGCCAGCCTTGTATACGCACAAATTCCGTGCGTTGTCGTCCACTATGCCAGTTAGAAATATGTCGAGCCGTTTGAAGTCAATAGGCTTCATAACCCAACCATCAAATCCCGCGTCTAAGTAGGTCTGCAGCTCTCGCTCAGCAAGAGACGCAGAAACGGCAAAGATGGGAACACGGCCGTTGATACCTGCTCGACGAGAAAGGTTACTCGCAGGAACAGTTTTTTCAAAAGATCGTATCATTTTCGTAGACGTGAGGCCATCTACAATCGGCATCTAGATATGGGTCAACAATGCTTTATGCGCGACACACGAAAATACATCTCATATAAAAGAACAAATGGTTTTGATAATCAAAGAACACTTACTTGTATGTCCATCAACACTACGTCAAAGAATGCGGGCTTTTCTCTATAAGAGTTCATACATTCTTCCCCATTGACCGTGAGATGGACATTATGACCGATTTTCTCCAGTCGTTTTTTTAAAATGCGGCTGTTGATCGGGTTGTCCTCTGCTACCAAAACTTGCAGATTCTTCGCGTTGAGCTGGCTTGATTCTCCGTGAGTTGATAAGGTCGGTTCTTCCACGTTACTGGTATTAAAGACCGCCTTTGGGGCAGCTGCATCGTCTTGGGGAATTTCTGACAATCCATCCGCCATCCTAAATTCCCTTTTTGTCTTGTCGTCCGTGACAAATCCAGATTCCTGATGACTATCCGAGAGACTCCCGGCATGTCCTCGTGCGCTAAGTGATGCCAGTTGTGTGGAGCTGTCAGACTTCTCATTTGCTATAAACATTCGTCCTGGTGTAACTCTGGTTATTATTTGGCTGTGCGCACTTTCCCTGCTGATTGATCTTTGCAATGGTAACTCTTCGGATTCGAGGTCATCAGCAGACAACGAACTAGAGATTGCCTCGATAAGTCTATCCACGACGCTGTTGCTGCTCCTGTTACTTTTGTTGCTAGAAGCACTTTCAGATCTGCGCAGGCTGGTGCTCTCCTCAAGGATACGATTTTGAAGAACTCCTTCAGATCTCAGTGAACTACTCTTCTCGATCAACGTAAGTTCACCTATAGTGGTTGGTGGTGGCGTCACTGCTACCGATGTTCCCGGCCCTTCATTTTTTTCGTGGTGTTGTGATTCATCTGAGTGAAAGACGAAAGGAAGTTGCATCACAAAGCGAGAACCCCTGCCTTCTTCCGACTTCAATCGGAGCTGCCCATCCATATTTCGCACAATCCTAGCTACCATGGCAAGACCAAGACCCAGAGTAGGTTGCACCTTTCCTTCGATGGCTTGTTTTGACTTTTCGGTATCAGGAAGGATATCATCTATATCCGTAGTGATTTGCTCTAAATCTCTAAAAAGAGCATCAACCTTTCGGTTTGACATTCCGGCCCCTGTATCTTGTACGACGATTTCGACCGTGACTTTGCCATCCAGTATCTCTTGACGCCATAACTCGATACGTATCCACCCTTTAGATGTGTGCTGCATTGCATTGGCGGTGATATTCACCACAGCCTGACGGATTCTTCGTGAATCCCCGTAGACAAACTGCGGTATTTCCGGGTAAACAACAACTTCATATCCGATCCCTCTTCTCTTAGCATCTCCCCTGAAAGAATCTGCTGCCTCTCGAACAGTGTCTGGAAGGTCAAATAGCTCATCTTTCATTAAATCGTTGCCTTCCTCAGACTTGGTTAGATCAAGCAGATCGTTGATGACATAAATCAAAGACTTCGAAGCTGAATGAGATTTCGCAAGGTTATCTCTGGTTTCTTGATCCAATGTTCCTTCAAGAGCAATTTCGAGATAGTTGATGATAGCGTTAAGGGGAGTTCGAACTTCATGAGCGGAATTAGCAAGTAGCAATCGTGAGAGGTGGCTGCTCTGCAATGCATCTTCTTTCTGTCTCCAGACCTACATAATGTCAGCATTGCATATTAATTACGTCGCATGTTAAAAACCTTAATGAATTTTCCGTAAACAAGACGTAGAACAGCGGCAGTCTCCACTTGTTCCTCTGTCCATTCTCGGCATTGCCCAATAACAGTCTCGCTCCAAGTTTTGAAGGACATTCTAGGTTCTAGAAGAGCCGTAGTGCCTTCCTTGACAAATTTCTCGTATGGATTACCAGCCCACTAGAAATCAGTCAGTGCTTAAATCTCGAAGGAGACGTACTGAATTTAAGAGATTATTAAAAGGGAATTGTCCCCAATTCCGACACATAAACTACGTAAAACGGAAGGCGTGCCATACCTTAACTTGGTTCACAATTCCGCGACGGAAGAATACAATGAAGTCGTTCTCTCCAAGTGGGACTAGTAGAAGACCTGTTATGAACACAAATCCAGGGGTATAGCGTAAGTCCGGGAAGTCTACCGTGATATCCCGAGAGATGATGACTGAGGTGATTTTCTGCATCCGCAGATATTCTAGCATAGCTAAAACTTCTTGAGATTGTTCAAGTTTTCCTAATATCTTCGTTTCACCGCCAATCGAAAGGACTCCAAGGTCGGCATCGAATAGCTTTAAAAGGTCATCAGAAGATGCAATAATATAACCCGAGGGATTTGCGTCTGTGGGAATCGTGTTTATCAGCTTCCGGGCTTTAAGTCGTGATGCATATGAAAGCCTTTCAACGCTCCTTGACGCTGTATTCCCAACAAGGCGACACATCTCTCTAATAGGGAATGATACTCGCATGCCCTTCGGGCCGTATGAATGACAAGCTATCAAACCCCAGAGGTCGCCGAAGGCGTTGATAGATATACTCATGCTTGAACGCACGGCCATATTTGCCAAATATTTCAGATGGATTGGCGACATGGCTCTCAAATAACTAAAGGAAAGATCGAGAGGATCATTAAGGTCCTCTACAGTTCTGCAGACAAGGCGCGCCGTTTCAAGATCTCGATCATACAAAAGTCTGACTTTGTTAAGCTTGTACAACTCTCGAGCTTGCTTTGGAATATCCGAGGCAGGAAAGTTGAGCCCTTTGTATAAATCTACAGTTGCTCGAGGCTAGGAAACGGTATCTTTATTAGCATTTCTGTGCACTCAATAAAGTATCTGGGTATTTGATATCTTCACTAGTTAGTAGCAATAGAGTATGCAAACGTACATCGACTAACTCTGTGACAACCCGTCCATTGAAACTGCTGTCAAACTGGTAAATCATAACACGATGAAACCCTGTTAACTCCCTGACTACACCAACTAGAATCTTTAGGAAACTTTCGAGATTCGACGCAGAATCTAGTTGCTCCTGGATTTGAGCCATAACATTGAACACTTCCATAGTAGCGGCTTCTCCCTTCCGTTTCCTTGCACTCCGAAGTACACGAAGTGGTTTGCTTATGTTCAGCGTGCTTTCGGCATATTCCTCTTCTGTTGGCTCACCGTGGAGCGTATCCTCTGGCGTCTCAAGTGTGTCATCACTCGTTGGGCTTAATGGGTACATCTCGTCCGTTTCGAATTCAAACTCGCAGATTATAAGGTCTGGATGATTGGGATTGATATGAATAGCACACCAGAATTTCAGAATTTTCTTATGAGGCGGCGAGTGGATTAAAATTGAGAAAACTTTCGGCCCGTTTGATGCTGGTTCAGCGTCTTCATCTTGGATGAAATCGATGTGATCAAGAAGATTGTCCTGCTGTTCCTTAGACAGAATATCACAAAAGGTCTTTAGCCTGAACAGTTCTTGTGGGGTATATCCGATCATTCGATAGGAGTTCTCACTAGCAATCCTGACTTGGAGGATTCCTTCTTCTCGGCCTTGCTCTAGAGCAATGAGAAGTCCAAACCCCTGTACAGCCCCTGGGATGTGGATTGCCTCGTCTTCGCACCGCTGAAGTTCCTCTCCATCGCGACCCGTTATCACCGCATGTCCTTCAGTAGTGACTACATGCTTATACTTGACTGTGATATGCTCTGTCATACTTCCTCGGTCGCTAGATGGACCTCTCTGTGAAGGTGTTGACTTCCCAAGACCTTTAGAACTGAGCTCCTCATTCAAATTGTTAGATCTGTCATCGCCGCTAAAAAGTTGCGAGCGGTTTTCGCCCCCAAGCCTATCATACTTGTCTTGAGATGTTGCAATAGGTGATCTGCGCTCCCTATCTCGCTGTTCAGCAGCTTGGCGTGTTGACTTCCCAAGACCTTTAGAACTGAGCTCCTCATTCAAATTGTTAGATCTGTCATCGCCGCTAAAAAGTTGCGAGCGGTTTTCGCCCCCAAGCCTATCATACTTGTCTTGAGATGTTGCAATAGGTGATCTGCGCTCCCTATCTCGCTGTTCAGCAGCTTGGCCCGTGGGTGTGCCGTCAGAATCGGATAGTGGCTGCGGCGGTGACAAACCCGCCATATCGCCTGCGGCTCCTGGTCCACGCACGAAGTAATCACTTGAGTCGGTCGATTTTCGTCTTGCCGGATTGAATAGTGTTGTCTGGGAAGGGTCCACACTAACAACGCTTCTAATAGGAAAAACTCGATCAGTATTTGAGGGTGGACTGCCTAACTGCTTGTCTAAACTCGCGCTCCACGAAGAGAAGCCATCTTTTTGCGACAAGGGGATAGTATCGGTCGGAATACTGGATTCATGTAAATGTAGGTGTCCATCTAGTGTCCCACTCAAAGAGGGATCTGTTGCTTTCCCTTTGGGCGTTTCAGCTGATACAGATGTATCTTCTTGTGTCATCGGTCTGGCGAAAAATGCCTCGAGGTTCTCCTCCGGTTTTTCCGCCATCTAAAAGCTTGAACGAGTCACGCTCTAGGGTATATGTATATTTCTCCAAACGAATAATCCGTCCTCAGCTATGTACGAAGGATTGTGAGGCGGCTACTTTTAACATTGTGGGTAAGCTTTCGAAGATGGAGCTTCAAAAATTGTCAACAGGTACCCTGGCAAGGTTGCGGACCATTACATAATCAGAACGCCAATACTGCGACACTGAGTTCCATTTTTCGTAAACTGTCATTCTGCGAGAGAAGATTCACAAGTCGATGCGAGTGCTTTTAGAAGAAGAATATGGCTGAACGAAACAGGGCTAAGACATTAGGAAAATACCAAGCACATGCATTGAACATCTCCCGTCTTGCAGCCTCGTGGTCTCAGTGTGGAGCTGACCTGACCGTACAACGATCCCAGCGCGCGCAGGAGTACGCTTCGAGAAGGCCATACCCACTAAAAGCAAACGACTGGCACTGATCCACACTAATCCAAGACTACATATTGGTGAGTCCTGCTATTAGTTGGCGGCTGTTGGAGTTAACGCCCAAAAGTATATTAGTCATGTGATGAAATCTTGGTGTCCCAAGGCTATATAAACTAACAACCAGCGCCAGCCGAAAACAGTAGCTCTAACACTACAACATTTCGCAATCATTTAATGGGGTTAGGCGTCTCATAGGTTTGATTTTGCTGTAATACATAGTGACTTGCTCCTCACAAGTGTTGATTTCACCATAAAGTAAAGCTGAATATTCTGCTGTTATGTTATCACCTACCTATTCCAGAATTAGACTTGAATCCTACGAATGCATTCTGCCCAAACAGACAAGCATATATTGATTGTCCCTTCGAAATGCGCAATAAGAAGAATTAAAATAAAAACCTATTCCATGGGTACTTGAGAGATGAAGGAGCCAAGTAAAGATTTGTGGGTTTTAATTGGATGTTTGTAGCGAGCTTCGCTTTAATAAACTAACTGCTGGGTGGTGGTCAGACGAGGGGTGATACTTACCTGCCTTACCGGGATGGAAGAATGGGAGGTGAATTTGGATCCCATCACACCCAAGTATCTGGAATCTCTATAAGATCAATAGCAGTCCCCACGTTGACTTATGTCCAAGCTGAGCAAGCAATTCACTTGTCACCTAGAACTTGATCTATCATCGGCATGCATACAACCATGCGCTCCACGCTTCAAGCCATAACTATATTTGGCAGCCTCTCAACTATCTTCGCCAAAGATGTAATTCTCCCAATTATAGGGGGACCTCTCCAACTCGGTTGTACGGGTACGTATCCCTCAAAATAACAAGACTATAGAAACGGATATTAACTACCTGTAGACACTCTCTTGGAGGCGCCGCAGCAGCCAACGCCTTAATCTCTGAGCCTCGTCTAGTAGGTGGCCTGAACATGGATGGATCACTCACCCCACCTGTCACTCTCGTAGGTAATGACAAACCCTATCTCCAGTTCGACCAGGATGGGCATACGCGCTTTATCGACACCACTCTAAACGATACCTGGCCGCTTCTGCGTGGTTGGCATGAGGAGCTATCGTTTAACGGAACGACACACTCGACGTTTGGTGACCTCGCGTTCTTGGTTCATGTCTCGGGACTGGGGAATTCTGGAAATGAGAGTGACATTGTGAGCCATCTGAATGGGTTGAGAGTTGCTGAAGTGACGCATAAAGTTATTACAGATTTCTTTAAGTTTTTGTTCGAAAGGAAAGAGAGTAAGTTGCTCAAGTGTGATAATAAGGGTTATCCCGAGATCACTTGTGTGACGACGTGTACTCCGGGTATTTCTTGCTTGGATCCATCTACCACAACACAGGTTTAGTGCCGTCGTTGGAAGACCGCTCAACTAAAGGCAAATATATGACTTTGGTTGGTTGTTGCCAATTTTAACGATCATACCTTCCCCCTTGGAGAGTGTCTTGGAACCCGCCACTAGATCCAGAAGGCTATGGATGTGGGCATATGAGACCACATACAATAGAACCCTGCACATACTCAATCATAGTTGTCTCATAGTGTGTGGGTAACAATGGTTTTGCTGGGACTCTTTTCCCCTTCTTGCTATATTATCCCTCAACATGTTTCCAACAAGATACCTCTCAAGGTATCTCAACGATGGCTTAGAGTGGCTCTTTAGATGAATGGTGGTCGATTTTCGTATGCAACAGCAACTTCTTAATCTCTTCGCTGCCATTCTTCATTGCATAATTCAAAACTGTACCAAATCCTGCAGCTGTGGTGTCCACATCGGCCCCATAGTTTAATAAAATCTTGGCCATTCTTGCATCTTCCCTGGACACGGCCATGTAAAGCGCGGGCGGATACCCAGCTGGCGACCAGTCGACTTTGGCACCTTTCTCCAGGAGTAACTGCATCGAGTCCGTATCTCCTTTGGCGGCAGCGCTGTACAAAGGCATCTGCCCTCCAGTGGGTTTCGAATTCGGGTCAGCACCGTGACCAAGAAGCATCCTCACTGCATCTAGATTGCCATGATCGACGGCAACACTAAGAGAGTTACCATTGCTTGCGTTGGCACCAAACTCGAGCAAGACCTTGGCAGTCTCAAGGTCCTGCCGGTGGATTGACATGTATAGCGCACTAGGAAACCCTGGCGGCGACTCGTCCACGTTTGCACCTTTTTCTAAGAGCCGTCGCAGCAGCATCAAATCTCCCTTGCTAGCCGCGAGAAACAGTGGGGACTGTCCAGTTGGAGGTCTTAAATTTACATTCGCCCCGTTCTCCAATAAGATGCGTACCATGTCAGCATCATCACGATAAATGGCTGCACCAAGGGCAGTTTCGCTCAAGGTCGGGGTAGCATTAATGTCGGCTCCTTTGGCAATCAAGGCTTGTACTGTCTCAACATCGCCTTGTGATGCAGCGAGATGGACACACGGCTGTCCAGCCCAAGGTCGATAGTTGGGATCGGCATCATGGTCGAGGAGGAGCCGAACAACGGCAGAATCACGCCTCTTGATGGCATAGTACAATGCGGAATGGCCTCCTGTATTCGCATAATTTGGGTCCGCCTTGTAGTCGAGAAGAAGCTTCAATACTGGAATGTCGCCACGCGTAGCTGCATCAAATAGAGGAGAATTTCCAGTCCAGTTCTTATGATTGGGATTAGCGCCGTACTTTAGCAACATTGTAAGCATTTGTACATTGCCTTGCGAGGCGACTAGGTGGGTTGCTGAAGGTTTCGTGTCTGCATTTGCGCCATGTCGAAGAAGAAGGTCAACGATTGAAGTATGATCGTTGGCCACAGCACCATATACGGCAGTCGACTCAGGGTCAGCTCCGTGCAGTAGGAGACCCTCGACAATATTAAAATCTCCTTTCGCAACAGCTTTTTGAAATATCGATTCTCCAAATAGCGAGTGTGAATTGAGATCTGTGCGCTTGAAAGATGGCGGGAGAGGAGTTTTTGCAATGACTAGCAGACCACGGGGCTCGAAGAACCCATCATTCCACTCCTTCACTACCTCATGAATGTTTGACCGGCGCGAGTAATCTATAACGGGGTCACTGCGCTTTGGACCAATTGTGGAGTTTGACTGCCGAGGATTTGCAAGACCATTGGTGTTTGCGCTGGATGTGTCAAGTGACGCCTTCTCGTCTTTCGCATACACCATGCCCTCTTTCTGATTATTCCCAGTTAAGACATGGTCTAAAAAAAGGTGATTACGAAAGGTGAACCAGTCCTGCCCATTGACGCCATGCTCGGAGAATAGAGCTGGAAATTGGATTTCATCCGGGCTTGAATCAGGTTGGAGCTCTATTCGGTGCGAGATAATTCTACTTGGAAGTGGCTTATCTGGAGGCCTTGACGAAAAAGAAGGGTTTGTTTCAAGCGGTGATGCGATCAGGACACTGCCTTCTTGTGGAGCCAAACTTGCTGGCTTAGTTGAGTTTTGACTTGATGTATCATTGGTGCTTTGAGCAGAATACGGAGGTGGTGGAGATTCGTCGCCCATGTTCGAATATAATCGTCTTTCAAGTTTCTTATTTCCTCGGGGAAACGGGCGATATCTAAATCTCTTTTTGACTTTGGTAGAATACCATCAGATAGCAATAAACGAAGTAGTCTGAATATAACATGAAATTCTAAAAATTACCACGACATAAGGTGGCTGCCACTCTAGATTTAGAATATTTGGATATTTTGACAAGCAACGAAAGCGTGTCTTGGAAGATGACGACCATCACCAAAGGTGACGTGGCCCATCATTATGCTGCACTCTACTCATCAGTCCAAAAATAAGTATACCAAGCAGTCTGTGCAGGGATAGTCTACGACCAGTATTGGTCCCGCTTTTTATTGTAGCCAATTATGACTCTCTATGCTAGCCCGCTGACAAATCCCCGGTTGGCCTCAGATCAGGCTGGGCTGAGCCATCTATGGTAATAACTTGTCTCCTTCTGTCTCCAAATATGGCTTTCTATAGTCTTCCAGTGCCACAGGAATTCCAGTCGAATATCCCACATCACCTTGTGCAGTTTCCAACTTCTTTGTAATCTTCCCCACCAGTTTCGCTATCCATCGGTCATTGACCACTCCGGTCACTACAGCCTTCTTGATACCCTCTTTCGCAGTCTTATTCAAAGCCTTTGTAAAGTCTCTGAGCCCGGCCACCTCATTCTCCATCGGACTAGGCTCGCTTTCGAATTCAATTACTTTGGTAACCTTTACCAGCGCTGCAATGCAGTCGAGAAGCTCTTGGTCAAAGACAGCAGGCAAACGGACATGCGCGGAAAGCTTAACATTCGCTTCATCCTTGTTAGCTTGCTCCAGGTCATGCTCCCCCTGAACCTTCTTTGGCTTGCTATTTGCGTCGATGATATTTGTTTCCAAGTCATGCTTGTCTTTATTTGATGAAATCGGCGGTAGAATATGCTCGTGGTGTGGGAGCAAGAACGATGGGACGGCGAACGTAGCATCTGCGCCTCCAAGCTGAATGACTCGATTTAGATTTGCATCCCTCGGTAGCGTGCGGTAGGCCATGACGTCCTCCACATCTAACTGACACATAATGCTGTAGGATGAGATGATTGGGACTTGGGCTAGCCCGGTGATGCCGCCGAGTTCGACTGCAAAGTTCGCATCAGTGAGCCAGTGGGAAATCCTTTCTCTCAGATGTCTAATCTCCGAATCACTTTCCCAATAGTCTTTGAATACTTCCTTTTCAAGCATCATATTAATCCACCTCCCCGAAGCGGTTGCTGTTATAGACGAGACTTTAACTGGATGAAAGTAACTTAAAAGATTGAGAAGGAGACGTAAGAGCATTGGTAGTCTATGCAGGAGCTTTCTGACTGGTGGCGGAAGACCATTTTTTAGAGTTGTAACCTTAATAGACCTCCTCGGTGGGTGAGGGACAGACGGTTTCTGGTGAAGTTCTGAACATATGGCTGCTCGGAGAGCATTCGCGTCCATACTGTCGCAACCCTTTTCACTGTATCTGCTGGACGTGCTGCTAAGTTTCTGGATATGTGCCCGAGCTTCCTGCACCGAGCTTGTCTCCGCAATAAACTGGAGTACGCTGCGGTAACGGCCGGCAGCTTCTTCATTGTCGAGAGGTAGTTTTTCCATTGATTCCAGGCCAGATCCAATAGATGCATCATCCGGTGCATTGTCATCAGTCATGGCCTTGGTCATCTTCTTTGCAGAGCGCACCTTCATACTTCCCTTTCGAGATGCAGCTTGAAGCAGAGGAGTATCCTCGACAAAAATAGCGTCTCCATCATTATCGTGTGTATCGCCAGGTAAGCTTCCGAAAGTCATTTCGTAATGTCCACCTTTCACATTCGCAAAGCAGTCTCCGATCTCAATCCTCCTGAACAGTGAGACGGTAACTTTCTCTGTTTGAATGGCCAACTCCATATCATCGGACAGCTTGATCCCAACCTCTACACCATGAACAGTAAAACTAAGGGTAGAAAGGGAAAACGTGATCCCTCGCAACACCATGAGTCCATCCACGTCGGTATCGATCTCCAAAGCTGGGATATGGAAGAACGCAATCTTATCATCAATGAAATGTAGTTGATTCAGCAAAAATCTGGATTTCCTTCTCACAAAATCCCCAACAATCTGGTACTGAAAAAGACACGTGAGGAATATGCTCAGGTAGCAAAATGAAGCAAAGACCCAGTATAGAAGCCATGACGTTGAAGCTATGGCGTAGATCAGGTGAAGCGTTGTAAACATAGTCCATAGACCAATCAATGGGAGTATGCGGTAGCCTTGAGAGTTCCCATGTAAAATAAAGAATTGGAGAACTGGCGCTCCAGAAAGCAACCATCGCCGCGGCCATTGTTGCAGAGCGACGAGCAATACCGTCCCTGCGGCAAAGCGAAGCGGTGATAAAAATCCCAGCCGTGACTCCTCTTTCATCGGGGCGGTTGGGGGTACCTGTCCTTGCTGATTACTCGATCCCTGGGCAGGCAATTGTGGCTCTCCTGTTTTGAGAGACATTCTTTTGGAATCAGGACATCACTGAAAAGTAAGACAGACTTCAAGATACCACGAAATATTCACTTGAATTTTGGTGGAGATTAGCCAGACGATTGTGCGATGACGTAACGCAGAGCATCGTTGAAAGATGCTGTTCAGAAGCCCCAAACACCACCACAGAGACTAAAGTTATAAAATAAAGGTACGGCATGTAGGATATATAAGTCGGATGCGCCATGAGTGCCGAACTCGTCGGACCGGCCCCAGACCAGCCTGCGGGTCGGATTGGGTCCAAGTTCTTGTGTTCAAAACCGGACCGTCATCAGGGTTTCGTTGGAGCCTTAAATATGTGGCTCGAAAGTGGTTTCTTGGCATATCAGTGCCATATAGTGCGTGTGTGAAGTGTGCATTCAAGTACCTTTGCACCTATTTTATATGGGAAGCTACTTAGAAGGCAACACTCTTATTATAGAAATATAACTAAGACTTTATATAATGTAAATATATAATATAGTTACTACTATGTACCTATATACGATGTTAACGTAGCAGCAAAATAGGTAAATATATAATTTGTTTTATAATCTTCATTTAATAGTCTGCATCTCCTCTTCTTCTCATTTACCCCGTTATCTACACTAACAGAAACGCAGACGCTGCAGGCAATTACCATCTGTACTGTCAGTGGTGTAGCCTCAAGTATGACACAAGATTACTTTGAAACAACTTTAATATTTGATGTCCTGACTGGCAATGGTGTGCGAACAGCACTTGGTTTCTCCGAGGATGATTTTGTTGGCTCATTTTATGCACATGCTCAACTTGTGCTCGGATGCCTTGGCTGCCGCATAACTTTCACAATTGACTCCATGTCAAAGAGTCAAGGCTTGGCACTCTCCAGATTTACACCACAACGCGCAACGCATTCCTCGATTCAGTGTCAATTGTTCAATATGATCATCCGAGTATAGCTTACCTTACCCCGCACTTTCATCATGTAGCAAGCATTTGACTCCTTAGTTTAGTGTTTATTTTTGTGACCCTCGGCCAGCCTTTGCCACATGCATTTACCCCGTGTTCTATATCATATCGCTTCCCCACAGCTACCAATTCTACTTTAACACCGCCATAATCACCAAAACTATCATAAACATTAGCTATATCGCTATTCTACTGCTTTTTGATACCCACCAATAACTGCGAAAACAAAATGCCTCACCCTCCGCCGGCGCCAGCTGTCATCGGCGAACTCCATGATTGCTATGGATACAAGTTCCACTGGACAGACAAGCATCTCACCGAGGAGCAGCTCAAGCCGCTTTTGTACACATATGACACGCTTGGATCAGAGGCGCTAGTTCGGGTACAGGAACATAAGGCCGCCAACGGCAAGGCTACGACTGGACCTGCTGCGAGGGAAGATTTGTTCACAGTTGTCAAGGAGCTTGCCCTAACTGGAGAGGACGAAGTCGTCAACAAGCTTTGGAAGGAAGTAAATACTGTGCCCGACTGGGTTGACTGGGATCAAATTAAGCGTGCACAAGATGTATGAGCCAACATATCCTTTGTCTAATAAGCTGCTGACATATCCAAGGTCTTCTACAGATATGGAGAAGCTTTTCTCATTGGAGGGACATTCTCAAGTTTGGTAGCAGGGATGGTGAGTTACCTTATAGATAAGCATACCATTGATAATTATTCTAATTTGTTAAGGGTGCTGCTCGAATCTCCGAAACGTTGGCTAGGACAGGAGGGTTTGCTCCCAAAGTTGGCCGAAAGCGACTGTAAGTCATATCACCATACGCGCCCTGACAAAGCTTTGACTGATATAATATCTAGTTTGGAAACCACTCAGCATTTATTAAACGTCACAAAGAACTTGGAATCTATCCAGCCAGGTGGCCAGGGATGGCTCGATTGTGTGCGCGTGCGCCTTCTTCACGCCTCTGTTCGCAGCAGGATCCTCGGCATGGTCAAGACTAAGCCGTCATACTACGATGTTGAGAGCTTCGGTGTACCAATCAACGATCAGGATACCATTGCCACAATTGCAACATATTCATCTCAGGCTATCTGGCTTGCACTGCCATCCCAAGGCATCTACCTGAAAGAACAGGAAATCGCAGATTACATCCAGTTGTGGCGCCTCGTGGCTTACTACATGGGTACTCCAACTGATGTATTCGCAACACCAGAATTATCGAAGAGCTATTTCGATAGTGTGCTAGAGGCAGATTTGAAGCCGAGTGAGATCAGCAAGGTCCTTGCAAACAATATCATCACTGTCCTGACAGACAAACCCCCGAACTACCCGTCGAAGGATTTCCTTTACGCCCAATCGCGCGTGTACAATGGAGAACACCTCTGTGATGATCTTGGGATCCCCAAAGCCTCTTATATCGGCTACGGAAAGGCGTATATGCAGATTTCGCTAATCATGGCCATCACATACATTTTCAGATCCATACCATCCCTGGACAAGTGGAGACTTCAACACAACCGGAAGGACTTCTGGGAGAAGATTGTTACTGGCAAGGATGGCCTCGGAGATGAGACGAAATTTAAGATGCAGTATATACCCGAGTTTGATACGCTTTCCAAGTTGGAGAAAGTGGGCAGCGGAGCGAGTGTTGCGACAAAGAATTTCATGACGATGGTGGTGGCGGTTCTGGTTCCGATGGGAGCGGCCGGAGCTATGTATGCACTTGCAAAGTAGGCTCTCACAGGTGTAGAGTTGTACTTTGTTATATAGCTATTGATGTATTAATTTTTTTGCTCTAAGTCTAGTTGCTGATAATCCGAATAATCCTACAGACGAGAAGCTCTGACCATCGCGCAAGTTGTAATGAAGTCACTACCCTGTATTCTCAACAGTTGCCCGCGACATTTCATGTGCCATAATTCTCCATGTCAGTTGTCGCTTGATGCTAACAACTCGTTCTTGCACACCTGCGCCTCAAAGACGGTGGACCGTCAGTGGAAAGGTGGTTTGGTAGATACTATGGGCCGAGTATTCTGTGTCAGTCCTCATAGAGACACGTCGCTGGTTCTGCTGCTGTATCCAATTCAAATGAGGTTCATCTTTCCCCAAGAAGACCAAACCTGGTTTCTTGTCTTGGATCATGTTGGCATCAAAACATCAGTCCAGTCGGGCTCGTCGGTATTACCGTGGGGCTTTTGATCTTGCCCAGTAGCCTCCTCCAAATAATGTCCTTGATCTAAAAACCC
The DNA here is from genome assembly GCA_000750675.1 of Pseudogymnoascus sp. VKM F-3808. Lineage (NCBI taxonomy): Eukaryota > Fungi > Ascomycota > Leotiomycetes > Thelebolales > Thelebolaceae > Pseudogymnoascus > Pseudogymnoascus sp. VKM F-3808. The sequence continues at coordinate 8,714 of JPJR01001011.1, read as the reverse complement.
ACCTAGGTCCCTTCCTGGGCCAGGGTTATGTATTGGGATGTAGCCAATCATCTGTGGGCACATTACAAAAAAGTCCGAATCCAACATCCAACTTCGAATATCTTCGAATTGTTTATAGAAGGCGTTGGAGAATGAGAAAAGACCAGAGTGTGGGTTCTTCGTAAATGAATCGCACAGATCGTATGGCCATTGAAACCGTATGCTTTTAACGAAGATAGAAACAAACTTCACCACATCTGCACTTTTCATGCTTTGGTATGGAGACAGTATAAGAAGGTCTCGTAGGTCAGGCCTATAGGCTATCAATACACAAACTGGCTTAAATAACAGTCCAAGAAGGCCTTACCATACAAAATAATCAACCATAGTCGGATGTTGTATTAAGTTTTGCGTTGGTCTAATGGATCATTAGCTAAGAAACGTAAGATAAACTATGAGTCTGTGCAAACCTTGGATGCATAAATGTTGGAAGTCGTTCAAGATTTTCGCTGGTTGGTTCGACTGCATGCTTTACCCCTCATTGTTAGCAAGTCTAACTTCAATAAAAGAGGGAATACATACCCGTAGCTTTAGTCTCATAACTTGGAGGATAGCCAATCTCTCGATAAGACCACAGGAGATGAAAGCCTGCTGGTCTACCTTGCAAATGGACTCCCAGCCGTCGTCCAAAGTTTCTGTCTGCCTGACGGAATTCCATCCATTTAGAACAGCTCTAATAGCGATATCTGCATCTTTCTCGGGCTGAGTAGATAGAACGGTAAATAACTCAGCCTTAGAAAGTATATTATTGACCACTTCGGCGGTGGTTTCCGTGCTAGCCTCGGGAGGACCAAATGTTCTTGGTACTGTGTTATGGCTCTGAATAGAATTTGCTGGTGTTTGTGCAGATGGATTTAAGATTGGCAGCGACGTGTCTAAACACGGTAGCATAGGGTTGCTAGGCACCTCGTGTATTTCATCCATTTCACCCAAGCCATTCTGATGCCACCAAGTCTCATGCTGGTCTTCATGTGCCGGAACATAGGGACGTATATCTCCACCGACAATTCCGCCCTGAGGTGGTTGCTGGTGAAAGTCTGGTCCCATGGACGTCTTGAGGCCGGCACCTGGTGAATGGCCTATGCGTGCCTGTGTTTCATTGGGGTGTTCTATAGTCTTGCACATCCTGCCAATATTAGAAATCACCGACATCAGTTGCTCGTTTTGCCCACGCAGCTCTTGACACTGCACCATGAGTGCCTCCAGCCGGTCATTATCCTCTGTCTTCTGCAGAGACTCGACAAGCTTCTCCAAATGACGTATATGGTTCTTCGTCCTCTCACGGCCTGCTCTCTGCGATTCTCGATCTGCCATCCTCCTCTTTTCTAGGTGGGCTGCGGACAAGTGCTGCCGCGAGGACCCGGTCCCATCGCCCTTGCCACGTGACGACCGCGACGTCTTCTCCGACATAGCTGAAGCACCGTGTGGTAGATATACTCCTTATGATTAAACAATGAAAACAATAGCGGCGGCGGTGACGGTGATTTAGGCGGGACTGATAGTTTCCAAGTTCAGTTGGACGTTAGCGATGGCGAAGATGGGAGGAATACGCTGACACGCTTCACGTGTCGTCAGGAGTCTCCAGGTAGGACTAGGGCCTGTGGGGATGGTTGGGATGAATGCGGGGGACTTTGTGGGGGGCAGGCGCAGCGATCCATCCACTCGCACTAAGCTCCCCGTTCCTCGGTTATCAGTAACAAGTCTAGAACATGGCACAACCACATGTCTTGGCCAAAACCTGGCAGTAGCTCCAACACAACGACTTAAACCAACGATGTCCGTCTATTGATAATAATATTTATCCTTTGAAAGTCGTTTCATCAGAATGGATAAGTTAAGTACCTTGGAACTCTTCGCATAGCTACAGCCAAAATCCACTCACTAATCAATTCCCGTCACACTGGCAAACTCATCTCATTCCCTCTCCCGCTCACCCACTCGCAGGCGGCAGCTGCCACGTCGTCAATGACTCGGTATACACCGTGCCGCTCCACGTCTCACCCCCCTTAAATGTCACAGTGAGGAAAACCTCATTCCCAAAATTATTTTGTATGACCACCGTCCTCGACCCATCTTCCTCCGCAAACGATACCGCCTCGAACTTCTGTCCGCCACCAAAGTCCTGGCTTCCCGTCGTTGCTAGCGCCGTCGCGCCACGAGGCACGAACCTCGAGAACTGCCCCATTAGGTAGTAGTCCAGCGTCTTGGAATACGTACCTGCGCCGGTATCGACGACGATTAGTCCGCGGCAGGAACTACAGCCGCCGGGGAGATGAGGGCCGTTGTTAGTGTCGCTGCCGAGGGTCCAGGCAATGGAACCGGCGGCCCAATTTTGCATCGGTCTGAAGGGCTATAGTTAGACATGTAATAAGGGAAGAGATGGCTTGCTTACCCCATAACGAAGTCGATGGTGCTGTACCAAGAGTTGGTCGGTGAAGTCCAGCACTCGGTCTGGTACTGGACAACGTTGGGGTTTTTTTCGTGGAATGTGGTCAGGGCAGCCCAGTCGTTGTTTTGGGCATAGCAATGCCAGGCGACGGTGTTGACGAAGGATCCTGCGCCGTCGAGAACGGCCTGTGGGTAGGCGGGCACATCTTGGATAATTAGTTATCTTTGCTCCGTTATATAGAAGAATGCTACTACCGGTGTTATGATCGTATGCCCAGATTTCTGTCGAGAGTCCCGCATCTTTCAATGCCGGACCGATGTTGTTCTGGATGAGTGATGTCGACTCATCCGCTGCGACATACATGGTAGGGTACCCGGCCTGGCTATTCAGAGGCTCGTTCTGGATCGTAATCGCGTCGACATCGACGCCACCCTCTTTGAAAGCCTGGATATACTTGACGAAGTACTGCGCAAATTGGCTGGCGTACTTGTGATCAAGGTTGTTGTCCGTGGTTGTCCCATCCATGACACCGTTCAACTTCATCCAGCCCGGCGGACTCCAGGTGGACCCGAGGACTTTAATGGCGGAGTTGATAGCTTTAAATTGGGCGAGCCAGGAGAGCATGTCTTTTCCTTCGGGCTTGAGATCGAAATTGGCTAGTTCGAGGTCTACCTCATCTGAGTAGGCATAGACAGTTCCAGATAAATCAGAGGCGGCAATGGTGTGTCGGAATAGATTGAATGCTACGCCATCATCGGTAGAGGTCGTTAAGAGGTCTGCTAATAATGCCGTTTTCTGTGAGTCTGACAGGGCAGAGAAAGCAGTAACGGTTGCATCTGTGACAGCAGCTATGTTGAATTAGTAAAGGTTGGAGTTTGGGATAGATCTGTATGTGCTACCTCCAAAACCTGTAATGGATTGCTTGTGTCCACTGGAAGTATCATCGACCTGAATCGCCCACGTCGAGGCGCCTCCTGCGTCCCCCGCTCCTTTTACTGGTGCATCAAAAGATGAGAGTTTATAGACTCCATCGGAAGATGTAGCCCATGATGCCGGGGAGCTCACGCCCACAACACCAGTTGAAAAGACAAAGGTCAGTAGCTCCGCAACAAGAACCGCTTGATACTTCATATCTGCGTTACAATCTAATCAAACAAGCAAACTCTGCTATCAAGAAACTCAAACAATAAAAACATAACGTGGGAAAAATGCGGACTTATATAGCTATTCTGAGTTACGCATCAAGTGCCGGCCTTACTCAGACAACACCTCAGCTTATTTCCAGGGCCTTCGGAGACCAAACAGACAAGAAGCCATTGTACATCAACTTACAGCCATACTTTCCCTTATTGTGAGTAGAAGCTCTTCACCCTGCAGCATGTCGGGCCTTTTTCTATCGCAGCCTGTATTACAGATATATAAAGTTACTACGTTCAGCACAGAGCTTCCTAACTCGGCCCCTCGCCCGATGGCACCTTAATCTAGCGCCAGAAAGTCGTTGGCAGCACACATATACAACGGTGTTTCTCGTATAGCGGCGACTTCGCCGGTGCGCGCTGCTCAGAAACTGGGCTGGGTCGCTGGTTGTCAAGGGATGTTGTTTCAGTTTTCCCCCGCTTACTGTGTCCAGCTAGCCATCTAGCTCTAAGTTTATGCATACGGGCTACGATCGACATATCGGGCACACGTGCCATATGAGATGCATTGACAGGCAATGATTTGATCTGCATCTCTTTTATCGCCATTCGCTAATCGGTGAAGTGGTCACCTTTTAGCAGCCGCTAAACCCATGAATTTATAACGCCGAGGCCGAGGGGGTTCGCCGAAGAGCAACTGCCATTGATACCCCATGCCACCACGCCTGCTAGGTTACTCTACTCGTGTGTTTTAGTGCTGAGAAGGGCTTAGTTATCTGGTTTTTGAGTTAAAGCGCAAAGTTTCTTGATGTTCGTTTATAGTGCGGAGTAGTGGAAATACCAAGACGCCAGACAATGAAGTTGTGGGGATTAGGGGTTGGCCAACGACAAAATCGCGGAATTCCGGAGCTGATATAATATAATGCAGCACTACCTGCAAATTTTCAAGGTTGCTGGAGTGGTATGATTTTACCTCAGCATGTAGATGTTGACAACGTATAACACTCGACAAGTGTTATGTGCGTAAGGCCACAAACGCGATGTGGTCAACGCCATCATGGTGGCCACCACATGTTAACCGCAAATACCCGAAGCGGAGTTGAATCCCCTTACGCTATCTCAATCGTGAGATGGTTTGGACGAAAATGCACGATATATCTCTCATCATACGATCAATCGACATATAAAGCTTGAACACATCAGAAAGCAGAAAACAACGAGATAACGCTCCGGCCGGCGAACACCCTCGTGGCGGCGTCATCCAAGTCCTCATTTAAAAATGGCCCTTGGCACGCTAGATATGGCAATTGCGCGCCGCAGCTCCTCAGACAAGGGGACATTGGCAGGATATTTTGGAAATTATCTCTTGCAGTCCATTACGAACAGCCTTGACAACTCTGAAGAATCCCCTCGAGGGTTGCTGTTGATAAATGAATCAATTACAGATTTACGGTCTGCATACACTCAAGCCACAGCCGAGGCACGATGAATATTGGTTATGGCGCAGGGAGGAAAGTGCAATATTGACTCTTGCTGAATATATTGCTGAAGGAAACGCGATGGCGCAACAAAAAGAAGTAGGGTTACTCCTACAAATCTACATCAAACCTCTGTCACTATGTTTGCGAAAGGCCCCGTTGAGTCAAATGAAAGGAAGCAGAGCAGCCTCTGCAGGTTCGGATCGGACCTCTACCACCACGTTCGCCGTTGAGCTTGTTGGCTCTAGCATTATTTCGCCACGAAAGTTCCCATTCTCCCTTGGCTCCTTGACAAAGCCTGTGGCTCGAACGGAGAAGGCGCCACACCACCAAAAGCTCAACCCGTATCTGTGGCGATACAAAACTCGAAGCGTACGGCGCCTCCACCGAGCCTCACCAAAGCCAATTATATTTACCTCATAACCCACCTCAAAGTCTGCCCGGACAGGCCGCACTCCATAATTTCTCCTCCCTTCAACACGCTGTGGTCGCTCCGGTCGAAGGGATCATGAACTTTGGCCCCATCATCATCTTGGCACCTCCTATTCTGGCAATTGGTGACATTCCGGGCTTAGATATAACATGTGACGGTTGTGGCGTCAAGAAAAAACCCGCTTGAGGCGTCAAATAACGGCTGACTGTCGCCGAGGAAATGCTTCGCAGTGCCGGATCGGAGACCGTCAGCAAGAAATCAATCCTGACCCCTGGCTTGAAGTGCGGGGTAAGCTCGATCAATTCCCCCACGGCCGTCAAAAACCCCGCACGACATTGCTTAGCGGTTGGCAGTCAGCCAGTTAGCGTGAAGCGCCACTATTATCTGATTCGACTAGCCTGGATCGACAGGAATTGCTTGTTCTCGACTGCCGGCAAGTAAATTTCCAGCGCACTTTGGAGAAACCCTCGCTGTCGTCGATGACCGCGATATACTTCCACCGAAGAGCGAACCTGGAAGAACAAGATATGTACCAGCATCATATGGATGATGTTCGTCTCTATGCGATATGCGAACTCATTTCTTCCCCGTGGGGAACCAAAGGTTGTACCGATTCTCAGCACGGTACCACGTGCTGAGAACTGATCATACACATTCCTGGCCAGGGCCATGCTCAGATCATCGCCTTGGCTACTTGCTGCGCACAAAGAACTCCTCCACACCACCGAGTCCTCCACACAAAGAGCTGTACAAATGCGGAAGGAGCAAAGGCGATTGAAATTCGCTTATTGAAGGGTTTGGGGGTATTTAGAACTCGTCGGGCCCCAGACTTGTAGCCGATGCGTTTACGTAGCCGTAGCTGTTGTGCCTTGCTTTGTGCTTCCCCACATTCTGTACTCTGTGGATAAATATCCAGCAACACTGCGCTCCGTATACATACCTACAGTTTCAATACACCAGCTCTACCTATCTGCTCTAGGCGACTAGCACAGACAACCGCCACGATGAGAAACCATATGGCAGCGGGGTGGTTCTAGTACGTTGCGCCGACTGCGTCGCATTACTCTTGAGGTACTAACACGCGTGACAGCTCCCCAAGCCAAATAGGCAGATACATTATAACGCGCCCGACGAGCCTGAAGCCACCCATGACCAAGCTGAGGAACCCGATTTCTATCCTGAGAGAGCTCGACTTTCACCAGTGGATGATGTTCTTGGTGGGATTCATAAGCTGGACCTGGGACGCGTTTGACTTCTTCACTGTGTCGCTGACCATCACCGATATTGCGAAGGACCTTGGAGTCTCGAAAGCGGATGTCTCTTGGGGAATTGTATGTTTTCCGTTTGCTATTCATAGAGTCTTCTGATAGCGACTTCTACGTATTGACCCTTCTAACGGTGACTACAGACTGTAACCTTGATGCTGCGATCCGTAGGCGCCTTAATCTTTGGCGTCATATCCGACCGCTATGGCCGCAAGTGGCCCATGATCATTAACCTGGGCCTGTTTATAGTCCTCGAGCTCGGCACGGGCTTCTGTAATACTCTACCACAGTTCCTAGGCGTTCGCGCCCTGTACGGCATTGCCATGGGCGGTAGGACATCTGAACACCGTGCGTATTAATCAGATTACTAACGTATGTAGGACTCGTCGGCCCCGCAGCAGCAACAGCCCTCGAAGACCTACCATATGACGCCCGCGGAGTCCTCTCAGGTGTCTTCCTCGCAGCCTACGCAATTGGCTACCTTCTCGCAGCCGTCTTCACCCTTGCGCTCGTACCGACCACACCGAGCGGTTGGAGGAGTTTGTTCTGGTTTGGCGCTGGACCTCCCGTCCTCATCATAATATTCCGATGGTGGGCACCCGAGACCAACGCGTTCCAGGTCATGAAGGCCGAGCGCGAGGCTAAGCACAGCACTGGCTCTAATGGCGGCGTATCCAAGTACGCGGCTCTCCGGACGTATGGAATAGAAGCCAAGGCTGCGCTTGCGAGCAACGTATGTCTACCCACCCCTATTAGCTTGTAACTAGACTAATGATGCGCTTCAGTGGTTTTTAATCATATACATGGTTGTTCTCATGTCAGGCCTTAACGCTACCACCCACGGCAGCCAAGACTTCTACCCGACCTTCCTCACGTCGCAGCTTGGCATGTCCCCTAACGATGTAACAATTGTCACTGTCGTAGGCCAGCTTGGTGCCGCAATCGGTGCTACCGTGCTCGGATATGTCAGCACATTTGCTGGACGTCGTCTCACTATGATCAGCGCCGCCGTGATGGGAGGTGCCATCCTGCCCGCTTACGTCCTCCCACACACCAGGAGCCATCTCGCTGCGTCTGCGTTTTTCGAGCAGTTCTTCGTGCTCGGAATTTGGGGTAAGTCTACTTTCTCCCTCTAAACACATGGCTCGGATACTAACCCTCAAATAGGCCCTGTGGCAATCCATCTAATGGAACTCTCTCCCCCAGCCCTGCGCTCCCTCCTCGTCGGCCTCACATACCAACTCGGAAACCTGGTCTCGTCGGCTAGCGCCACCATCCAGGCGACTATCGGGGAGCGGTACCCCCTCCCCCCAAGCGCGACTGAGGCTTCGCGATTCGACTATGGAAAGGTTATCGGTATCTTTATGGGAGCGGTGTGGGCGTACGACGCGTTTGTACTGTTTATCGGGCCGGAGATGAGTCAGGAGGAGAGAGAGGAGGAGGCGGAGGCCGCGTTAGAGTTTGAGAGGCTTAGGAATGGCGGCATGAGCTTGGCTGAGGTTGGGGCGCGGAGAGGAAATGGAAAGTTGGAGGCAGAGATGGCAGATGCGGAGATAGCAGAGGCTAAGAGGGCCGAGGCGGAGCACGTGGAGAGTTCGAGTGGTGCGGGAGAGACAGCTAGGGTAGTAAAGGAGACTGACGAAGCAGTTGTGTGATGTGTGGATGCTAGAGGGAGTAGATGGTATAGTAGAAACGAATTATATTGCTATATTATCACCGATCTAAATATTTATATTTATTTCAATGTGCACCCTCCCTAAAATGGCTTAGGGTTAGGCATCACCTTGGGGGTGTTGGTCCTCTTCTTCTGGAATAGGTGGTCGAATGATGGAGAAGCCTCGACACGGGGGGTGAATGGCTCAAAGTCCCAAAGGTAACCGAGAGTTCTCAACACCGAGGTGGCGCTGTAGATCTCAGTCTTGCCGGCGCTGTTCACACCCTCGTGCTCGACGTGTCCCTTCTCGAGGTAGGGCG
>JPJR01001008.1:0-27061 GCA_000750675.1 Pseudogymnoascus sp. VKM F-3808 | reverse complement strand
TGGCCCGTCCTTGCACTGCCCACCTCTCTTCTGTGGGTTCTTCCATTGGTGGACGTCTCGATAATGCTCTCGCATGCTCTGCTCCCGCCGGTGTACGAACCGACACTCCTCTCCATCCTTCTTGAATGGGCAACCTAACCCATCTGTTCTCGGGTTGGCCAATCCTGGAATCGCTGTTGTGTCTGGGGTGGGATACTTAACTCCGACCTGGCTCAAAACTGTCCTATTCTTAATCAACCCATCAATCTTTCTTACCTGGTCAAAAATAACCCTCCGGTTCTCTCTACTTAATCCGTGCACTGGCTCTCTTGTAAAATGGGCGTTGATCTCACTCGGTAATACTGCGTACTGACACTTTTTGCAAATAATGACTCGAAATTCCGGTAAATGAATAAATTGATCCATTTTCAATGCATATTGTTGCGCTACGTATGGGCTCTGGACTCTACTTTAATTCCACCCAATACCCTTATGGTTCCCCTATTTCACCTTTGATTGATGTCTCTGTGGGCGTCTACCAAGTGGCTTTAGTCTTAGTTAGCTAACTTTATTAAAATATGTGAAAGACTTCTGTATGTAAACATACACTGTCTTCTAGGATAAACCGATAGCTACCACCATCGGCTTTGCCACCAACAACATGACCTACCCTAGAGCCTTCGTCGCCCGGCTTTTCGCTCGACAGCTCTAGGCCTGTCGGTAGCCTTTGCAGCGGCCTTGTCAGGATACTTTCGAGGCCGCCCGCCAGGCATATTTTTTGGTCTGGGGCTGGGTTCGATTAATTCGGATCGGGAAGCACCAAGGTTCGAATAATTCAATAAGGTTAAGCGACCGCCCCCATCAAACATGAACAACACGTTTTCCTTTCTCTCAACACCACCAATGCAAATAAGACGCTGTCCCTATGTCGCAACTAGAGTAGGTATCGCATCATCTGTACATATATCTATTCTTCTTTTCGGCGAGAAACTAGCTATTTTTGTGCCTGCTGGCTTTCGGAAGACAGCCTTTCGTCGGCTAACCCTGACCACGATGCTGCCCTTCAGGACGCACGGGCCGCGGCCGACTCAGGTAATACATAGCCCACGATCCGTGCCATAATGCTTGAGAGGTGTGCTACAAGTCTTAGAGTGCCTCCCGTAGATCTTGTTGCATTTCAGGTGTGCGATCTTGGGATTCATGTTGGCACCATTGCCGCTACATCTTCCACAAGTGCGTTGACAGCGACTTTGAAAGACGGAATGGCTACATCTTGATGACATGGGACCTCCACACTGTGGTTGCAATCTGGAACTCGCTTCTGAACGCGGATATTGCATTTGATGCTGCCAAGGTCTTGTCTTTTGTAGCACGGAACATCATGCTTCAAATGGTTGCATGGAAGGTGTACGTTATCTAGCTTTACCATACAAACACCGCAGTCATCCCCACAAGTCTGCTTCTGACAACTGTGATTGCAGCGGATGTGAACGCGTTGGCAAGGTTGAGGACATTTGAAAACATCATGCATGCTATCAGAATGACAACGTGCTAGACATTTGTGACCACAATCAATTAGACGTCGATCACAAGAGAGTTGACATCCTCCTTCAGGGCTGAGTTTCTCGAAGTCAAATGGCTCTGCGGCTTGCATCACTGTATCCGTGTGTCGAGGACAGCAAAGACCAAAAAAATTCCCAACAGAATCGACTGCCTCCAGCATACTGATTACCTGCGCCCACATTGGTATGTTCGAGTAAGTATCGGTATTCCCTATCAGATACATGCCATGTTGTGCCCTGCTGAGTAGGACATTGATGCGATTTGTCGTCCTGAGAAATCCTACTTTCTTCTCCTTATTACTTCGTACCAGTGAGATGATTATGATCTTGCTTTCCTCGCCTTGAAAATTGTCCACGGTCGCGATGCGAAGAAATTCGCTCAGTCTCTTCTTACGCAAAGGCTTTTGTCTATTTGCTGTGCTTGTCTGATACTCTTCGCTGGCGGCTATTTCCTCGTTGAGCCCATCTGTTGCAAGCGTTTCTTCATCCCGATCACTTAGGACTATCTCAAAATTTCTCCGCATCTTTGTCCGTAGCTTCTGCAACTGTCCTGTGTATGGTGTCAACACCGCAATGTCGCTGCTGCTGTATACACCCTGCCTAACGATATGCCGAACGAGAGCATGTGTCATATCCACCTCCCAGTCGTTACTTCGCGACGTTTGATTTCGGTCAGCATCAGACGCTTCCTCCATGTTCTTGTGATCAAGCCAAAACACATTTTTTCGCATTCCTACGACGTCGGGCAAGTTCTTTGTCGTCTCGTTGTCGATCAAGCGCGGATAGGTGGTGTTCCGAATCAAGGTTGAGATCTCGGGGCGCATTCGCCGTTGAACATTCAGCTGGGTTACAGGAAATGAAGGTCCGCCTGGCTTCCCTATTAAAAGACGTTCAAACTGGCTGCGATCGAGTTGATAAGCAGTCCCTCGTCTGCTTTCAAGTGATAGCCCGTAATTGTTGATCTGGGGGCGAAGCTGTCCGTGGTCTCCAATCTGAATCAAATGCTGAACCCTGGGAAGCAGGGCTGGTATTATGTAGGGCTCCATGACCGCCGCGGCTTCTTCGCACATGAGTACTTTGAAATGTACGCGTTGGAGAACGGAAGTTCTGCTGGCTAGACCTGTTGTAGTGACCCCTATGACATCCGCCACCTGGATAACTCTCCTGTCCACCTCGTCATGTATATCTTTTAGCTGTTTCTGAATACTATGACTCTTTTTCACCAACTCGGACAACTCGGCTGTTTTACTTTTGCGGATTTCTTGTACCCAGAATTTCACTAGCCGACGCCTTTCAAGTGTCGAGAGACTATGGACATCTCGGCTCGCATTAAGGATAAGCTCCTGGAATGTCCGGTCCAAAATACTGCCTTCGTCAAGGGCTTTGTCCTTTGCCCCTTTGTTCCAAATCTCGAAAGACTCCTTACCCACTCTCTTGAACCCGTCGTCGTCGAATCGGGAAAACTGTGAGAAAACATCTGGATATCTCTGCTGCAGATGAGTCTTGAGATTGGCCCAGTCGGGGTTTTTTTGTATGGCATGCAACAAACCTATAGTTAAGGTAATAAGCCTCCCATTATTCTCGAGTCGTTCGTACGATTTGGCAACTAAATAGCTCTCAGATTTCGTTTTCGCTTCGCCATGAGACACGAGGCGTAGATTCTTCCCCTCTAAAATCTTTGACTTGCTTCGGCCGCCAATTCGGATGATTTTGTTAATGCCAATCCCGACGAGATGCTCTAGGAACTCATCCAACGCGTGGTTTGTGTAGCAGCTACAAAAAGTTAATCACTAGTTCTATCATAAGAGATTGTGAGCTCACACGACAACCACGGGTCCCAAATCTGCCTTCTCCTTACTAGCTAAGAGGACACTCATTAGCTGGACACCAAGGTACGACTTTCCTGTCCCTGGCGGACCCTGAATCAAAGTAAACTCGCGGGTTAGGGCCGCCATAAGTGCTAGGCACTGCCCACGATCAAGTGATGTTCGTGCCTCAAGCTCATCAGCTCTAGCAACATCATCAATTGAGACTCCAGGGTCGAAATTGAGCCGATCGCCATCCGCTTTTAGTATAGAATTTAATGGGAAGAGAAAACCCTGATCTCGGGCGTAGAGTGGTGGGGGAATATCTGGAGACTTTGCGCATATAGTATGGCGGTCTGGCAGAATCCATTGACGGAATGGTAAGCTGCCGAAGCGATGCAGGTTTTGAAGGTTCTCCAAGATAGGGAGGAATGTAGCGGGTAGAATTCCTGGGAACTCAATCAGGGCCCCTTGTGTACTCTGACAGCTTAATTGGATCAGCAGTTCCAGGTCTCCTTGAATGCAGGTGGCAAGTTTAGCGACGATGGTTGAGATATTATCCTGGGAACCGAGACTATAAAATTCCTTGGGATCGGCACATTTTTCGCTGACTGTGAGAAATAAGAGTGAACTTTTAGTATTGGCGAATGAGACAAAGCATAGCAAGGAACCTTCTTCGAGGCGTTTCGAGTTTTCCCACCACTTGCTTCTATCAGTTGCAGACTTCGTTCGAAGACCATGGAGTTGGCTAAAAGACACGTGAGCTTCGATACCTCGCTTTTTTTTGAAGGAGACGTAGCTAATACGGGCCTTGGAATAAGAATACGCTCGTATATCTCTGAGGCTCAGCTTTGAATTGCCAAGTAATGTCGGGTCATCAGCGATGGAGTTCAATACACTCCGAAGAGCCTTTTTCAACTCCCCGAAAATGTCATGGCGAAGCAGGCGAAACTGTGTATCAAGGTGACGTGCCACAGGGTCCTCGAGAAAATATGGTTGATCGGGATCTGTGCTGGGCAAAAACTCCGGAAGATCGCTTCTTATCTCATCTGTTGTAGGAAAAATTTTGATCTTTGTGATATCCCTGTCGTCATTATCGTGGTGCCCTCCTAAGACCCCGGCGACATTGGGCGTCTCCATCTCCGCAAAAAAACTATTTGCACGTGCTATGATGGCCCAAATCTCACCAGTCTGGTTGACTATAACCTGAAACGCCGCAGACTTGTTGTCAGTGCCCGTGGCTACTGCGAGGGCTTGTAATGAGCTGATGAGACCTGGAAGCTCTTCGTGGAAGGCAGCTTGTTGTTCTCTCTTGAGAATCTCTCGGACAGATTTTGACATCATGATAAGTGTCGTTTCCACCAGGGGTCTTGAGAGGGTTGACTCGCAGTACGCGTCGGCCAAATTTGCGCAAAGACGCTGAAAAAAAGGAACTGCTCTAGTGCCATTGCTGCCACTGATAAAACTATACAAGCCTCCAACAAAAGTATTTACAGATAAACAGTCTACCATGGCTGGATGTGAGATTACTGAAAGAAAGAGTTGTGCAAGTGCAAGAAAGGTACTGCGTTCATTGGCATGTGATACCATGCTCAAAACTGCCTCGATATGTTCACGGCCATAGTTTTCTTTCGCTTCAAGGTCTCGCGGAAGCATCTGTTTCCAGTCTCGACCCCCTTGGTTCAAGATGGTGAGAGCGCCGCTCCATAAGTGTTTAATAGTTCTGGTGTCATTTGGCATTGGGGCTTTCTTGACCAATCTCTTCCACGAGTTGTAGTCCTTCCTCTCGCGTTGTTGCTGTGGTGTGTCTGCCAATCGTCCATTGGGCGGTTTGTTCGGGCTCGATATATTGTGAGAATAGGCACAGTTATTGCCATATTTGCAACGCTCTCCTTGCTCGATGAATCGACAGAGTCGGGATCTAATTTTCTGGGAATTGCCGTCTCTATCTCTTTCACCGTCTTTGTTCCATCCAACCCCTGCCCGTCCTCTCCAGCCCCTACTACCACCCCCTCGATCTCCCCCATCTTCGCCAGATTGATCTTCAAAACTCAGACCTCGCCATTTCGCCCCTAGCATTGCCATTACTGTAAAGTATGCCTTTCCAATTGAGGATGATTTAAGCCTTGTTAAAGCAGAGAGATAAATGGGATCGAAGAAATGAAGATCGGAGAAGAGGAAGGGGTAGTTTGATTTGCTGTACCGGGTAGACAGAGGATTGCCAGTCAAATTGCATATCAAACATCGCTGCAATTATTGCTGCGGTGTGTAACATGCCGCTTTGAAGTCAGGCCAGGACCATTTAATAGACTTACTATCTTGATGACATATAAAGTGCTGACAAAGACCAAGATGACACCCTGAAGAATAGTTGCCGTCTCGCTTTTTATTGGTCGGTCTAGTGATAACGCACATCATTGTCGAACGATGTCATCCCTGGCTTCGACATTTAAGATGTTCACGGGTTGAGGTTTGGGTGGTCTTATATACCATGATCCTGTCGAGGGTTTAAGAGCTTGGGTACAATCCTTTTATATGTTTTGGGAGTAATAAAAGCTCAGTGGTGGAGCTATGGTGGGGGAAGTCTGTTTCGCAACAAAAGCAGACCCTCCGCAAATCAGGCGCGACAGTGGCAACGCAAACATAATTTTCTTGAACGAGCGGTCTGGGGTGCTCAGGAGTAGCTGTAGAATACGATTTATACTGCAATGTAAAGGATATTGATAAGTGTGTAGAATTTGAGATGCCCAAAGTCAAAGTACCTATCATTTTTTTCGGCACGGTGGTTTTGTCGGCACATAGGGACGGACGTTATATGTACAGATAAATGCGATACCTACTCTGGTTGCGATATAGCGACAGTGCCTTGTTTGCATTGATGGTGTTGAGAGAAAGTAAAATGTGTTGTCCATGTTTGATGGGGCGGGTCGCTTAGATTTCCTCTTTGAATTAATCGAACCTTGGTGCTATTCCCGTTCCGAATTAACTCGAACCCAGCCGCAAAGCAAAAAATATGCTCGGCGGGCGGCCTCGAAAGTATCTTGATAAGGCCGCTGCGAAGGCTGCAGACAGGCTTAGAGCTGTCGAGCGAAAAGCGGTGGCGACGAAGGCTCTAAGGGGAGGTCATGGTGGCAAAGCTGATGGTGGTAGTGATGATGGCTATCGGTTTATCCTGGAAGACAGTGTATGTTTACGTGCAGAAGTCATTCATATATTTCATGTAAGTTAGCTATCACTAAAGCCATTTGGTAGAGCCAATGGGCAACAGCTCGCCAGGCCCCACGCGCGACTATCAGCCAGTCCCCAGCCCTGAGCCCTGTGGCAGCACCTTCCCCAAGTCTTCCAGCGCTAAGCCCGTCATCACCGGACGTGAACGGACGGGACATCCCTAGTCTTGATGCATTTGGAGAATGAACTTTGGAATCTACGACTGAGGTTATTAGTGGCGGTGAAGGCCATGATCTAGACAGACCGGAAGTATGGAACTCCATAAAGAATACGGGAAATCTTGACAACGCCCACAGTGACGACGATTACAGCAATAGCCTCAGCGATGTCTTCATTGACTTCAGCGGCACAGCACCTCATTGGCAAGCTCACTTACCCGCATACATGCTCACGTGAACATCACGCTCTCCTTCTACAGAACCATTTGCACAGAGTCCGGAACCATCGCTACACCAATTCTGAATGCAGCAGCGTTACGATTTGCAGCAGCTTGTGGATCCGGCTCTTACAAACGCTTCAGTACCTTCAACTCCAGATAATTTCAAAAAATCTGTGGGGATGGCGGTGTTGACGACGTACCAAACATATATCTGCGGGATAATTACAAGAGCGCTCAATATCTGATATATGAATTTCAAATGTCCGTTATCTGGTGTCCCTTTTTGAAGTATTACTGTCACCCGGTTCCTCCAGGGTCATGTCTTCGCGGTGATGAAGGGCAACATGAGCTTCCCGGCGTACAGTAACGTCAAGCGGTCGATCCGGTACAATTCCGAGGATCTCCTACTGACGCAGGGGATCGCGACGGCGGCGCTGGCTAGAGTCGGCGGCTAAGGGACCCGCACGCGTACGGGCGATACGGCAAGTTCTGCGCCGGCGAAAGCAATGCTCCGCCACGTCCCATGATCCGGACGCGTCCCGATCTTTCGCGTGAGAATGTCAGCGCATCAAGCACGCTGTGGCGGAGAGTGGGTTTGCCTTCCGGATGGAGCAGGTCATCAGCCCTGGGAAAATGGGTAAATGGTGGTGGGGATGAGGTGATGATAGGGTGGTGACGATGAAATGGGGCCGGGTCGCGGCGAGACGATGGAGTGAGCGTGTGGGGTAATTTGGGGCGACGGTGGGTGAGCACTGTGAAGGTGAATGAAGGTATTAAGTATGGGGAAGGTCTGGGCCAAGCTCAGTCCCATTCCTAACACCTTCCCCATCCTCCTCACGTTCTCACCCCGCCTCACTTCTTCACACCACCCTCACCCCATACCCACCACCATTCCCAACATCCCCGCTCACCCTGCCTCATCGCTATCCTGAGGTGGTGTTGAAGTGGCGAGGCTCCAGTGTGGGCGGGGTGATGGTGGCGGTGGTGGTGGTGGTGGTGGTATTGGGTGAGGGTGGGGAACAGTCGAAGCCGGGGATGGTGGCGAGGATGCAATGGGGGGGGCTGAGTGTGGGATGGGATGCGGGTGCGAAACCAACATTATTGAATAAGAGCAAGAGCATTCATTATCAGGGTAATCGTAGCACGATAGACACGCACCCGTACCCTTAGAAAAGTACTCTCTCTCCTTTTCCCAACTGGGGTAAGGTCGGCAGATCTGGTTCCAGTGTGCCTAAACAAGACACCGCTCGCCTAATTAGGTAGGGCGGTGTGAAACCTGGAGTCAGGGCTGAGTTCGTTTGAAGCATATTGTTTAGGACAATAATGGATAGGCTGGGCGCACCTGCAACATGGAATGAGTGACAGAATAGGTGAAGTGAGGATAGGAGGAGGAGGTGTGGCAGGGGAGGGGCAAAGAAGGAAGCGGGAGCAGCCGCAGCCGCAGCCGTACGGGCGGCTGCAGAAGTAAGACTAGCAAATCTAGTGCTACTCTGCCTAAACGAGACACCGCTCGCCTAATCGGGCAGGGCGGTGTGCGAAACCCGGGGCTATACTACCCCCGACGGGGAATCACGGTACAGGCGAAATACAACTTGGTTTATATCATTTTACTTACGCGCGAGGACAAAAATCAGCATTGAGTTATTATGCCCATGGGCAATGCCACAACTTGCATGTCGTTAGAAAGCTTCCAGCTGGTCAGACTGTAGGGACGACTACACTTCAGATTCCGCCTACACATCGAATATAGATGTCTCATCTATCCACTGTCGCTATATCGAACAGAATGCGAGAGAATGGACGGCTCCATCGTTCTCCAATCCCAAGACGGAGCAGGCGTATGTCAGCAATTAAAGATATGATATATAGTCTAGAGAAAATAGTACAGTATGGACAGTATACGCTGCCCCCTAGACAATTTCCCTAATATTACTTCTGCCGAGCTCATCGTTCAGCACTTCAATCATGCGCTTCTCTGCTAAAGTTGTCTTGTTTGCCCGTGCAAGCTTCCCCACGGTGATGCTAATGATTGATTCAAACAACCTAAGTGCTAATGACCCTGCTTCCCCTTCTTTGGAAATTACTGGCCCGCCATTCACTTCAAGTAGCCAAACGGACCCCGTATTGTCAATGAGAAAGTCTAAGGCAAAGAGTTCGAAGCAGCCTGGTAACAAGACGAGCCCACCAGTCGCCGCTTGTGAGGCTGCCCGAAAAACCTCTGCAGAAATTTGGCAAATTTGTCGAAAAACATCATCTTTCCAGTCCCCGGGCAAAATATCATCTGGGATAGATGACCAAAAGCTTCGAGCAGAATCACTTTGTATATCTTCCGGTTGCAAAGAGGAGTTGGTCAGTGACGATCTTAACGTAGGATTGTCCCATGGCTGGCGGTATATTTCCGATGCTATTAGCGAAAGCAATTCCCTGTAGACGAATACTTGAAGTCGACCAATAGCCAAAACGTAAGCTCGAACATGAAATTTTTTTCCATTCAGCAATGGTATAGAAGTCAAATACTTTTGTGCCACGAACTCACGTAGTAATGAGGAAGGAACTCGATCCCTGTCAATGGGAGGAGAATCTCCCTCATCCGAGTCAACTGACTCGAGATATCCTACTAAATCTGTCATCGTACTAAATATTCTGATTCCATATCCGCAATCGGTCATAGCAGGTTTGAGGATCCACCAATCTCGTGCAGAAGGCTCTTTATCGTCATTAGCCTCCATTGACTGACATAGTTCAAAGGAGTCTGCCTCGGCAAGTGAGTCCTCGATATACTCCGCATAGTCCAAATCGAGCGGGATAGTGATAGGGACGTGGGCTTTCAGTATGGATTCCGGCCGCTTGACTACCCAATACTCAATAATCCTGGAAAGGCAATTTTTCCTCGTTAACGCGTCGTCATTGGGATACACGTTAATCAACGAGTTTGGGTGCTTCAATGGGACGACAAATTTGTTGGTGTTAAAACGCTGTCCGTCACAAATTTGGTAGAGAGCAGCCTTTCTATCAACACAGCAAGTTAAGTCTTCTGCGAAAATAACATTTGGAGAGTACTTTTTGATGAATGACTTGAGGTGTTCGTCTAGCCAAGAACAGCCGCTGTGGACAGAGGCAAAGAGAAGGCTGGTATCCATAATTGAAAACAAACTTCGAAACCTCTGGCACAAGTATGAAAGAGGCGCAAAGGACGTTAAACGAGCTGATGCCTGGACCAAGCCAGCAGTGTGATGGAAGGGATCAAGGGGATGACGGCGAGGAGGAGGCTGCATCGTGGATGTAGATGTATGAGTTGGCAGGAAGAGGTCAGTGATGACGGTGCCAGAAGCTGGGGCACCTATGGGCTGAGTGTTTGCAAAACTGTAAACATGGCGAAGTCATCGATCGGGACTATTCCCGATTAACCCCGTGCTTGTCGAGCAACCTTATGACTCCGGCGTCGTCCTTCAGGGTGAGGTGGGGGCGTGAGGATGGAGTGAGAGAAATCAGGTGAGGGTCCTAAGTAAGATGGGGGCTAGGTGGTGAGGTTGGGTGGTAAAGATGGGGTGATGCTGGGGTGAGGTGGCAAGTAGGTTCGAGGCAGGACAAGGTGGGGCCAAGAGTGGTGAGGATAACTAGACTAAATAACATGAAAAATTAACGAACATTTAAATCTAGGCTCCTCCAAAGGCTATTCTATTAAACATGAAAATAGTGTAAACAGCTGAAAAGACAACAGAAGAACTAGCCATTACACCTAATAATGGTAATTTCTCAAATACACCATATAAAGACATAAACTCCCCAACAAAATTTAAAGTAAGAGGAACACCACAGTTACAGTACAGTAGCTAAACATAGTATAAAGAATAATATACATGTGGTTAGGATGGGGTGTGGATGAAAGCGAATGAGAGGGCTACATAGTATAGTGAAGGAAGGGGCGCGGGTTTATACAAAGAGGGTAGATAGGATTAGATTACATCTAACTTATTAAATATATCGTTTCCTAATTTCGGGTCTACTCTCTAAAAACGGTTAGCTAACTCGTTATACATGAAGTATATAACCCTTCCGTTCCTCCCCATTCAAGGCCTGCCATTCTAGAAATCAAACATCACACCTATACGACTCTGTCTTGTCTGTAACCAATCTAACGCTTCCTGCGACCTATCTATCATCACGCTATAAAAATAGCGGCATGGTAACACTTAACTTAGCTATTAAAACTCTCGATCGTCATCTCCGCCAACCTAGGCCAAAATACTCACTACTTCCTTTACCGTCTAATTCATTAAATCAAGACATTTTATAACCTAGTAATTAACATGGTTACGCGGGCAAGGGTATAATATTTGATAGTGTGAATATAATATTACTGTAATCGGGATTAAGTTAACTTAGCAAATATTTATTTGTACCTTCACAATTCAATATAACTGAACGTATACAAAAATTCGTAGGTGGTATTTTATTATAAATATAAGCTTAGAGTTGAATTCGAAATTTGAGCTGGTGTTGTCAACTGGAGGCGGCAAGACGCTGACATTTACACTTCCGGTGGTGCTTGGATCCAGGAGTCAGCATCATTCTGGCGCCGTTTATGCACTAGAGAAGGACTACATCTGCGGCTTGGGAATATTGAGCATGTTGTGTGGCAAACTTGTATCCTGCAGACTTATTTTACAAGTCCTGGGAGAATTGTTGAGGAACTATTAAGTTCTTTACCCCAATATCTCTTGCCAAACATCCTCAATATCCACCACAACAAAACAGGGAAGCTACAGTGTATAACAAGATCAACTATTCAAGAACAGGAAAGCACTTCTCCTAAGATAATGGGTTCTCTAGCTTTTTTAGTATTTTTTTGGCCGTTTTGTTCGTGTTTCTGAGAAACACGATGCAGGCTGACGATGACGAGGCCCACAAGCTCAGCGTGTACATTTGTGATGACCGGTAATCCATGCGCTGACCACATTATGCTGACCAGATAAAGAAGGACATAAAAGGGGCCGGATGCCCGAAATATTGTGTTTATTTGAACACGATATCCTTCAACTCTTAAGAAGCAGCGATTCCCTCGTTTTTATTAGGGGCACAGCTCTTGTATTTTAGCCACAATGTTTCCAACCATGTCTATTCTATTTTATGCGGTCGTCGCATCGCTCATCACATCTCAGGTCTTCGCTGTTGCAGTCCCGGATCCAAAAGACCTACAAGTTCCTACTACCAGCAATGCCGCGCAGGTACCGGAAGAGTTAGTTTCCCTCGGCCGCGGTGGATATAACCGCTAACCGCCTTCGCCTGTAACGCCGCTTTCCTTGGAGTCTTTGCTCTCATAAAGACTGTTTCTTCAGTCATGTCAAGTCCGTTAATCTCGGCCAGCGAACCCGTCGATGAAGCGCGAGACATTTTGGCTTGTGGAAATGGAAAACTTGGAAAAGGGGTCAGTGTACAGAAGCGTTGAAGTCCTCCAGGATGAACCTTCGTCAGGGAAATTAGCCAAATTACAATCAAAACTTCAAAATTGCTGCCTTTACCAGCCCTTGCACCATTACCAATCCCCACATTGATTTGACTCTTGATGATGTACCTGATTAGACACTTGCCTTGCAGGGCTTCATAAATCACAGGCTCGAAAATAGATATATGGCTGTATTTGGCATAACTTAACTTACCAACAATCTTCCTCTATATTTGAGCCGTGTCGCAGCAACCGAACCTAGATGCACTATGCTGACTGATTTCGCATGGTGGTAGAAAAAACAAAGCTGATAGTCCATTGAGTAGTAGCTCGACTGTCGAAGGTTCGCCATCGGGAACAGAGCGCATGAGAGCAGTCTGTCTGTCACTAAGTCAGTCTAATTAATGGGTACCTACATTTCAATAAGCTTCGAAATGAGGGCCTCATGGAGGCGTGCAGATTCCCTCCTGACTTCATCTGGAACAAGCCCCCGCACTTTTTGCTTTGATACTCCTGTGTAGCAAGGCAAGCCAGTGGTCGTACGCAAATCACCACGCAAATCGAACCAATATTACTTTATTGTGCATAAGCTAAGGAGTGGAAGAACAGGAGACGTGTTTATAGCAAAACATACGCTATTAGCGCCGAAGCAGAAGCCCCGAAGGCAGATGGGCCAACATGTAGCTATCAAAATATTCAGAGACTATTTTAAAGTTTGTCAACGGATTTCATGTCGTTCCTAAAGCCGTGGCTAACTGTTCAACACAGTCGCGCGGAATGTGATATACAACCATATTTGCTACACGCGAACACTTTTTCCCGAGCACCAGCGACAATTGACCGCTTTGAGTTGGCTTTATATCTTGAATCATGACTTTGGCATAGCCCAGCGTTCTTAGACGATCATATCAGCGAGCATCAATTACAGCGAAAGCAATCTTCGAGCTGTTCATTCTTGCGGTATGGGCTCACATATTTGCCATTGTTTATTACAGATACCTTCCGCTACGGCACCATATTATAACTTCACTACGAATTTCGGTCGATTTTAAACAACTAATAAATAAGTTATTAATATTAATTTACATTTTCACTTTCACCAATGGATATAAGTGAATAATGTCTGTCCCTGGGTCCAGGGACGCACCCCGCCAAGGGACGAATCTATGCTTTACGAGTCTCACTTTTTTTTGCAAGTCTATGAAGTTGCTATAATATGTCACTATGCTTTAACCCATTTTCCCCAAGAAGACCACCAGCAGCAGGAAAAAGACTGTGGCTGATCATGCTGTCGATTGTCTCAATCACGCCTCTGATCGCCGCTTCGACTGTTCCCTCCTGCTTAATCGCGACCATTAGAGTCTCTTCAAATCTTCAAATTTCGGAGCACTTTGGGGAAGGTTCTATGAAGAAAGAATATGGCTCCAAGTTTTGAAGACACTCAGTGGAGAACATAATACATTTCGGGATTTACGCCGTCCAACCAGGGGGGGTTGAACGTCGCATGTTTTTAACTTTAGGAATTAGTGCTTCTAAAGTGCAATAACCCTATGTTTTACGTAGCATTGTCACATGCGTGGCGCAACATGTAGAATATAAAGCTCATTTGAATTACTACACTACCTACGGAGCCTACGTATTACTTATGTTATTCGGAGGACCTGCCCAAACGAGCAATATCACGTGCGGACAGTAGTCACATGTGGAGCGACAGTAAGCCGGAGGGACTTCCCTCCTTAACCCCCCTCCTCCCGTCGAAAATCAACCATATCCTTTGCACTCCTACTCTGATCTGGCTATTGATTGCACCGTTGGCCCTCATACCTAACTACCCCGTTCCTGCCTCAAACGGGGGTGATGCTTGCATTGTGGGAATGTCAGTGTTCGGCACGGATACCAAAATACCCGTGGTATCCGGGTATATCCTTGAGTAATTACCTACCCGGCGATATTTTAGGTGATGCCACGTCCCGCGGTAACACTACACGAGGGCAGGAAGCAACTGTCTCCATAACAGCTCTTCTACTCAGGAAGTCACAGCAATATTGAGGGTTTTCCCTGACTTGACTATGTGTACAAATTTTGACGCCATCTTCAAGACCCGTTTCTTCGTTAAGGGGACAATGTAAGCATCGAGAACAACTGACTTCTGGGAGAGATTATGACGAAGGGTAGCTAGATGCAAAGATCAGCGTGTCGCAGCTCATATTTCTCGGTATGGATAATAAAACTGCAAGGATTAGTCTTAAAAGTTGTAAATATTACTCACATTTCCGAAAATAAGATAGTTACAACAGAACTTGCACAAACATTGATTCTTTGCATCCAATTATTTGGATAACATGATCGCATTTTTAAACTCTAGCGCGCGCGCATGGTTGGTTATGCAAGAGGAATACTGTTTGAAGGGCACGAGCAAATAAGCAGGGGAAAACATAGTTTGGCAATGGAATGCCTATTTTAATTAATTTTAAATTTACTCATCAATATCCTCAGTTTTCTGCGATTCGTGGTAAGCTCAGGCACCTACTGGCTGCACAGTTGCTGGCCAGCAAAATGGTGGTGACCTTACGGAATATATGGATTACCGTCCACACTCTTCTACTCCCTGTGCCTTGAACTCCGCCAATAGCTGCGACATCCTCTTTATCTCCCTGTGCTACCCAAGCGTCCTGCCTGCCACACCGGACTAGCCATCGTCGACGACGGCCTACGCAGCGGCAGCTCCACAATTTACGGATTGGCATACATCGTCGAGAACCACATCGTCCGCCGCGTAAGCTCTTGTCTGTGGCTAGCCTTTGTTGGCGTAATACGTAATCAATGCCCCGTTTGGAGGATATGGGGGCAACCAATGCGTAAGCCGGACGCGTAAAGGAATTTATCCAACCACTTGTCCGCTCGCCTATCCAAGCCGTCGCTCTTGTATACATATCGCACATTGTGGCATAACATTTGCGCTGTGTTCTTGCCGCAGGCCCCGATTGGATTGTATTGTCTCGCCATAGCTAGCGTCTAGGCGGTGGTTTCCGCCTCTCTACGTCTACCCAGGGAGACATCATGATGAACTGATCTTCTATCTTGTCTGACTAACACACTGGGTTCTCCCGTATCCATCAAACACTAGTCTTTTTGCGTCGACGAAAACCAGTCGTAGTCAGGGTTTGAGGGGTCGAACGATGTGGTTTTCGGCAGTATATGCAGATCCGCGGCGTGTGCAGCTGCCGTTACGCTCGCCACCGTCGACGCTGGGTAACATTCTCAGAAAGGTATTGATCATGAATCAAAGCAGCAAAACATTAATACTCTGCTCAAATTAAAACAGCCACTGATGTACGCACGCATCAGCAATTTAAAGAGAATACGGGAAAAACGGTTGGGGTAAGCTTTGGACAGAAGGCTAGGTCCGAGGAAAACCTAGGCAGAGGAGGACTGCGAGTTGTTGTTCGTGCCCAAAGAGGACGGTGGTTAGCAATACATATCAATGCCACGACCGTGGGCATGTCTTAATGTGCAGAGACCCGTACACAAGTGATGCCACACCCTCAACCCCCCGGTGAAAGCACCACCACATATTTTCTCATATGTTGCGGCAGATTTGTAATAGAGACGATAGTATTCGAGAGTCAGAGTTTGCATCCTCATGATTGAACGGATCGGCTTCCATCTTTTGCAACCTATAAATAATGGAGTGATGTCCGTCTTGGAAGATTTGAGCGCTCTTTCTCGCTCTTGCTCGCTCTCATGGGCTGCTCTAACTCGCTGCAAAATACATCTCCTTGTAATACGACGGCATTGGGAACCCCCAAAGCTAACGGCAAATCTAGCAATACCTGCATAACGAGGGTGGGGCCTTTTGTGTTTCCTAATAAAACCTTTCGTGACTTAATCTTCTCATTTGGTCGAGGCAAAAGGCCTGACTGTGCAGGTGGAGCATGGCGGCTAATTACGGAGCTGTGCCTGAGGATACTCGTCAGAAGATATTCAGTCTGTTGCTCTACGACTGCGATATTGCGAAACAGCCTGGCAGTCGGCTCATGGTGCTGTAGGGCAAGTATGGTGGTGGTGCAATATGCGACTTGAATTTCTACATTAAGGTTCAACTCGATATGTGACTGGAATTCTCAATGGATTTGGACTAGCCGTAGCACGGGCAATTCTAACAGACTGAATGTGAAGATGCAGGGCTGAGGCTGAAGGCCGTCACACTTCAGATGAAACTCATTGCTCTGCAAAGCTCATGTCAAAGAAGACAGCTTGGGTAATTTATGTTGACTGCAGTGACTAAGCAACCTGTTGAACCTCGAACTATTCCCCATATTGTTCCTCACAACTCGTGGGGTTTCCTTCATCTCAATGCGCTCATTCTCAAATAATTGAGGGAGGGATGTCTGTTAGCTCACTGAGGCCGATGTTAGCGAGCTCCTCTTTCGAGAAGAGATGTATGCCAGATATTCCACGTAGACCACCTGCATTTACGCCAAATGGGAATCGTTAGGCTGGGATTATTTGCCCTGCTTTGCCCCTATTGCCCCGTGTATGCATGCCGCTGCTCTTGATCCCCATCGTCTTCATTGTTCAGAACATCATCCATAGCAACCATGACGCCCGCCTTTTGTTGCTCTTAGAATTCGAACTGCAACGCCCTCTATATCACCTTCCCAAGCTGGCGGAGGTATAGGGCGGGGCGTCAGCGAACTGCAGGAATCTCGGTGATCGTGAGCTGATCTAATGAGCCATAGTTAGTCTGTACTCATTAACATCTATTGTTGCTATCCAACCACCCAAGGGGTGGTCAATTGGGTTGAAGCTGCTGGTGATGACGCTGCTGCGACAGTAATGCCACCAAAGCAGCCCTCACTTCTATACCTTCAGCCCCTTAATTAGACTATTCAGGGTTATGGGCGATACATGGTGCTGAATTAGGAGAACGGGGCTAGCGACTATTTCTAATGGTATGCCTTTTCTACCTATAAATTATTGCTGCTCATGTGGGCTATTAACTTAGTTAACTTGATTTTGCCTTTGAAGTATCTATCACTACAGTTTTGTTATATTTGTTTAGACTAGATTAATAACAAGTACTATTTACTACTCTGCGTCAAATAACTATAATTTACTAGCCAAAGTATGCGTTTCCACAAGTGCTTTATTGTATCTAGGACTTAAGCTAGTATTTTCCAGGGCTGACTTAACGTCTTCTCGCTTGGGCTGACTTTGATAGGATCGATATTCCTAAATAGCAGCTTTATATAGCATTACAGTAATAGTAAGAGTTCTAGAAAGATGTATAAATGTCTAACCCCAGCCGCGTCCAACCTGACCCAATGATGATCAACAATAGAGATCTTCCAAAACAATCAAACTATGCCTGGAACCACGCTGGGATCGACGCCGATTCAATTATCTCATAAAAGTGTGACTTCACTGGTTGAGAAAACTATTCGGAAACGTATTGAAATCGATCAACATGAAGACCCGGGATATGAGGGAGATCGTGCTTTTTTTGTGGTAGACCTCGGCGAAGTATTTAAGCAGCACCGACGATGGAAGACAGAATTACCTCAGGTTCAACCATACTATGGTAACGGTGTATTAGCGCTCTACAAGGTGCTTAAACTAAAAAAATTGCAGCTGTTAAGTGCAATCCGGACCCGAGACTGGTTTTGTTCCTCTCGAAGCTAGGTGTAGGGTTTGATTGTGCGTCCGTCAACGAAATGAAACTGGTCTTAACTCTCGTCCCAGATCCTTCTCAAATTATCTTTAGTAATCCTTGTAAAAGCGATTATTCAATAAGATTTGCAGCTGATGCGGGAGTGCGAATGATGTCTTTCGACAATCTAGGCGAGCTAGACAAGATCAAAAAGTTCTATCCTGATGCCCATCTTTTACTCCGCATATCTGCGAGCGACCCAACAGCTCTTGTCCACCTAGAAAGCAAGTATGGTGCATCTCTGGAATCTACTAAAACTCTCTTAAAGCGTGCTTTTGCATTAAAATTGACGGTTGTTGGAGTTAGTTTTCACGTTGGTATGTTATGCTCCCAGTAATTTTTAACCAATTTTGCTAAAAATGCCAGGATCTGGAGCTGGCGACGTTACAGCAATTTTTAAAGCAGTTAAGGACTCAAGTTTGGTTTTGGAAGAAGCGAGATCAGTTGGCTTTAAACCCCATATCCTGAATGTCGGCGGTGGGTTTCAGGATTATAACTTCGAGTTGATATCCAACGCCTTGCGCAAAGCATTACAAGGGAAAGCTCTAGAAAACATTACGATAATTGCCGAGCCTGGGCGGTACTTTGCTAGAAGTGCATATACCCTTGTATGCACTGTCATTGGAAGACGGCAGGTTTGCAATGGGTCGATGGATATGATATATCAGAATGATGGGGTGTACGGTAATTTCCTGAATGTGATTATTGAGAAGGAAACCATAGCGCCGTCAATGGTCTTCTTGATTAACCAAAAAGAGCGCCAACTGACGACAAGAGTATACTCCATATGGGGTCCAACCTGCGATTCGACAGACTGTGTCAATCCGAGCTCCAGATTTGGGACAGAGATCATGGCAGGGGACTGGCTTATATATAAGAATATGGGAGGTAGTGTCCCAAATACCCCCTTGTAGGATGGACATTCTGACAAAATCAGCTTATACTAGCTCGACATCTACTAATTTCAACGGATTCTCAAATCAATACAATACAGTTTACATTTGTAGCGAGGCAACTGCCTTGCATTTATTATAATTTAAGTATAAAGTTACTAGTTGCATGAAGCATTTGTTCATTAATTTATCGGCAAATGAGCAAATCAAGCTAAGTTGTGTAAAATGAGTTGATGTCCTCAAAAATATACACGTACCTTTACCACCTGGATAATGACCGATAGTAAAAACGAGTCTCGGCAGTCTATTTAGAGGACCATCAACGACACTGGCACCAAATAGGGAGCATGCCAGTGAATATATTAAACCTGTCTTTTGCTACGAATCACAGGCCGAAAGCAAATGCAATGGCACCTCAAAATCAAAGGCCTCAGGTGAGCCTGTCGGAACCTAGTGTGAGTCGGTGTCGTCGCAGCTTTGGCTCTATGAAAGACGTAACTTACCGTATCGCACTAACTTATCACTTGTTCTTTTCAAGTTGTATGTACAGTTATAATTTCAAATATTATGCAAGGTGGACAATACAGTACAGTACCAAGATATCAGAGATCTTACAAAGTCATGAGCTGTAGACTAACTACGCATTGTGCTCTTACAGTAGAAGGTGAATTAACTTAATCTCCTTATAAACGAACTCCATGCTCAAATTTATCTTCCTCCCCTTGCTAAACAAGTCACTGAGGCTTTCCAGGTAGTTATCAACCTCCTGCCTAGAGATCTCGTTTCATCACAGGTATAGCTATCTCCCAGGAATTTACCCTCGTATTTCATTTCTTGTACGAGGCTTTCGAGTCGTGCCTGGAATTTAACCTTCCAAAGTCGCTTGGAGCCAAGACAAGATCGGGATGTCGGAAAAAGACATGCCTAGCTCTAATATTCTCACGTTGGGAGATCTTCCACCGAAAGTCATAGTGTATGCAAATGGGGTTACAGTATTCTTGTCATACTTCTTGTCGCTTTCCCAATCACTGAGTCGGAGAAGCGGTAACGCATGTTCGCCACTTGGCTGGTCAACTTGTTCAGGTGTGGGGCTGGCTCTGGGGCTGTCAGAAATAAAAAGAACTCGGAGGTTCTATAATTCGAAGCATAATCGCTAACTTATCCAGCCAGTCAAATTCGATGTTTACCATGGTAGCTTGGGTTCTGGGGTGGTAGATATTGCTCGTCGCCTCTTGCTAAGGGCACGTGGCCATATTCTGGGGGGTTTCTGGGGGGTTTCTGGGGGGTTTCTACGGGCTCCTACGGGCGTCTCCAAACATCTCAACCAGAACTACACTGAAATAAGCCCCAGTTTATTTCTTTCTCGGTTTCCCCAGCACAACGCCATTCGCCGCTACCATGTGCGCCACTTATGCGTTGTACGGTTGCCGTTGACCCGCCTGAACGGCCCCTTAACTGCAGTAATGGAGCTGACCAGAACCCGAGTGTCTGAATGATAAATAAATGGGCTTAATGATAAATAAATGGGCTTAATAAGTTGAAGTGTACTGTAGAGTCATCCAAATTATGTACTTTTGCAAAAGTTGAATGTGATTTCTGAAATTAGCTTCGCTCTATGATGGCCACAAAGTAGTAATGCCTTCACATCTGTCAGGAAAATGGACTCTCGCTAAAAATTACTAACTGAAAAATAGCGATATTTGCTTTCTACTGTAACAAAGTGATAGCTACGGGGATAGGTGCCCAGCCCATATACAATGTAGTATACGTCGTAGCAGCAAACGCAGTACAGAGACGCCACGAAAGTGGAAGGAGACTCAAGTATTTCAGTATTAATACATAGGCGCAGGGTGCAATCTGGTTGCGGTTGATGGGTAAACCACAGATATAATCGAGGGAAAATAAACTGTTCCTAACAAAAGATCCTTGTTGGTGGAGTTGTTTTGTATTTTCAGGAGAGAGTGTCGGGTTAGTATTGTTTAATTTCTTTTTACTTGCGGTACCGCCAAAAATGTAACCTTGGTAGGCATGATTGTCAGGACCGTATCTAATCTAAGGTACTGTTTTAGCAATAGCATAAACCATAGAAAATGGCAACTAACTAGAATTTTCAAGAAGGCAAGTGCTGCAAGCGTTACAATAGCATAACCACCGTTCATAATTACAGCTAATGCAAGAGCTTCTTCTCGTTTGGTGCCCATAATGTACTTTCAACAACCAATTCAATGAGACTTTTTGCAGACGACTGACCTTAAATAATCGACTTAAGTTAAGCACTGTTGATGCCAGAGGAATCCGATTACCCGATTGCGAAATACCTATAATTGTCCACCATATACATACTCTGTAGTGAAAGGCGAATTGGGCGTTTTAGTTATTTTTAGTGGACACTTGTGACTATGCCTGCTTCCCTCTGAAACTGATACTGGTTCAGAGCTTGGCGCAGCATGGACCCTGATGACACGACCAAAAATGTCCAACATCCCCACCTCAGACCGGCAAAAACTACGGTGCGAGAGATGTTGCTTCAATCTAAGGAACTAACACAGGCTGACCGTGGTGGGAATTTGTTACGTCATCATTGATGAGTTAAAGTTATTTGTTCATTGCAGCAGTACAGTATGTCATCTATAGTTGTTGGATGGCTATGGCAATTTGCAGCCAATTTTAACTTTCGTGTGCGGCCTCTTGTTTGGTTGTGGGAGGCTCATCTATCAAATACTTACGAAGAAATGTTTACTCAGTAAGTTACTTTTACTGTAATAGCGCGAACTACGGCATAGACTTTCGGGTTGTATAGACGGAACCACAGTAACTATTCCGAGTCACCATCATCATCATCCTCATATTACGGATAAGCTTCTTGCTGTCGTAGCCGCAATATGACATCAATCGCGCAGCGTAATTCAAATGCTCGACACCCGACTGCTTCACAACTCCTATGGCTGGTTCTCGTTATGTGAAATCACTCGGCAAGTTAATTTAGTCGTCAGTGACCGAGCGTGGGTAATGTAAAAGCTTGCATTCAACAAGTCAACCAAGTACCGTATCTATGGCGGTGTTGCGGCGCTGTTGCGTGGAGCTTTCAAGGGGCATCAGGGTGCGATTGAGGTTCGATGTTTTCCAGTTTCCAATTAGAGTAATCCCGGTATAAATAGCTACCTTCTTCGGAAGAGTTTACTTGGTCATTCAATGTGACACTTTTCCAATATATTTATATTTAGTTACAGTATGTACTGTGTCATAGTATAGTACAGTACGTACTGTTAGAACTATGTTAGGGTTGCTTTATAACAATTAAGGGCTATTTTCTTGTGGTGATCTACTATAACTTAAGTACAGTAGTTCCTTATATCTCCATTTGCTTTCTTCTGTGCGTTTTAACATGAAGTTACCTCCCACCATTCAACATGTTCTCAAGTTTACTATCCTTGCCTCTGTCGTGTCGGCCCGTACTATTTGGGAGCGACAAGACGAGAAAGTTAAATTTATCGCCGATCTAGCGAATCAATTGAACGGAAATATCGCTCAGACGACTCATTTTTTTGAAACTTTCCCGACGCTTACGGGGCCATCTTTGAGAACACAAGCAGATGCAGCAGAGACAGCACTTCAAAGCGCAATAGGTGTTGTGGATACAATTGCGTTGGAACTATCTGATAACGAAGTGGCACAAGTAATAAACAGTAATCTACTCTACAACGACCTTTTGCTAGAGATTTCTCTTCAGTTACAAGACTTTGCAGAAGGTATAAATTCCAATCTTTTTGCACCCTTTTTCTATTGTCTTTTTAGTGACAATATGGCTACTAGGTTTTCCGGGCAACCCATTTTCTACAACGCTTAGTCTCTACTGCTCTAGAGCTCTACCTCAGATAAATTTACTTTTCCAGATTGCGGGAAGGTTTATAGGTAATGGGGTCACTTTCGTTGCTTTGATGCCAAGTAATTGCGTGGATAAGAGAGGCCTGAACATGCTTTGAATATAGCTCTATTTCACACGCTATTATCCTACCTATATAGAAGAAACTAGTTTCGTATAATGCTAAGTTATTGATCTTAGAATTGTGAAGCCGGTTCCGAGTTTCACTGTACTCCGCAAGTTTTCCCCGGTCAAGCCTCTATGTAATATAAACATAAAAAATGTGACAGGAGACGAAGCATGGGGTACATCGTGGAGTGCGTTACGGGAGCCAATAGTAAATTAAACTGCTACAGTACAGTAACCTACAGTGTGTTTTTTTCTTTTTTCTTTCGGTGTAAGTATTCAACATCTGGATGTGGGGTGTTCCGGATTCGGAAAGTCAGCATTGCAGATCTGTGCAAAGTCAAGATAACTTAGTCAACATTGTAGATCAGTCTACTGTACTGTACAGTACAGTACTCTGTACAGTACAGTCCAATAAATATCAGGTTCAGCGTCCGGGTTTTGATGTCAAGGAAAATATGCATGTCATCAATCGCTACGTTCATGACTCATAGGCCCAGACTCGGCGCCACAATGCCAATCCATTGTCCGACAGAAGCACAGCCACACTGAGTCAGCCCAATAGAGACAAAACTCTCTCCTTCCCTTCCCATCGCACTTTCGATCTCGTTCCACAATTTCTGGTAATTTCAGTCAGACTAAATGTTATCCTCGTTGACTAAATAATGGTAACAGTTTTTTAATGCGACTACGGGACCTTGAGTATGAGTCGATCATGCTTAGCTTTGGAGACATCCGAATTCAACGTCAAAATCTGGCCAAAGCGACAAGCTTCTTTGTAAGCCAAGTACTCATTCGGATTGGCCTGAGGAATATAACAAATGGCACTCTAAAAGCGGCGACAGGGGCTGGCTGTCTTCAAGCAAAATATTCGACGTTTCAGCAAAGATGGAAAGTTTTTTCAAGAAATACGATTTAGGCGATCAAAAACTCTGTGGGGTGAGATCGAGTTCAGCAAGAACCTCAGTGCAGGTCAGATTAATGAGGCAGGGTAGTAGCCATATTTGCATCGAGCTTGCTAGAGAAGGGCGTTTCAAATTAGAACAATGGTTGTGGGACAACGGGCAGTGGGAAGGAGCTCATTCTATTCCTTGACTTGCAAAATTATGAACAATAATCGGATGCACCAGATATCGAGACCCAGTGCGGTTCCTGGGAGCTGTGCTACTAACAAGATATGGATGGGCCGGAGCTTGTGGACAAAGTAAAGAGGATGTTGGAATTGATGGTTCATGAATGCTATTCTGTTGATGGGCTAATAAAAGTTGTTACACGGAGGCTGCTCAACAAAAAGGCCAGCCCTCTGCGCTGCCCTGCCGATTACCCACTGCCTTGACACAGGACTTTACGTAACCCTCGAAGTCTCTCTGAATGAGGCTTTTATGGCTTTTACGCTGTAATTTCACGTGTGTTTTGGTTTCTCCAAAAAACTCTCAATTGGGTTGGTCCTGGGGGTGTATGGTGCAAGAAAGTCAACTTTTACACCAGCATCCTCACACATTGCTGGACCCTGTCTGAGTAGTGAAATGCAACATTATCCATGATAAGTATGGTCTCGGGCTCTGGCCATCTGCCACAGTGATGGAGCAATTGCTCAATGAAGTCTTCAAATATAGGCTTGTCTACAGATGCGTACAAGAAGCGGGATAGCTTTACGCCCTTCTGTGTGTATGCTGCAAGAAGTTGCAGTCTGGGTCCACGTTGGAATTTAGCCTTCTGTATAGGCGTGATCCATTTTGGGGCCCATCCCTTACGCTGGTACATACCTGGTTCATCGAGGCCAGACTCGTCGATAAACACCAGTTGATGCGATTGGCACACACAAGAGCCTTACCCCTTGGAAGCTCGGATCGTGGAAACGCCCACGGCAACTCCACACGCCCGTTTATGTTTCATGCGACACTTTATGCAACTGTAGAGAGCGAATTTTCTGGGTGCTTTTCGTGGACCTTCTTACGTCTATTGGCAGCTTCGAAATTCTAGTATTCAGGGCGACAATGCAGGGGCCCGGCGATTCCGAGACATTGTTATATTTGGGTTTAGGAATAGGCACGGGCCACAGGTACGATTATCACATTACGAACGCAAGCGTGACACGAATTTGGCGTCTGATTCCTGCACGGGCCAAACCTGAATAAGTTATATGTACATCCTACTGTATACTGTATCTGTATATACCTTTCCCTGTCTTTGGAAACTAATTCAACGCTTGGGAAGTAAATACAGGATGTCTTGAGCCTCGTCTTTATTCCTTCGCAACCTCTACAATTTGTAGCATCGATCTAGTAGTGACAGAATAAGTTCACATCCTTACGCTTGCACCATACTAGGCAATAGAAACTCGCGGCCCCGATTAGCTTGTATTTCCAGACGCTAGGAGACTAACTAGCGTAAAGATTGAGCGTTGTCCTCCTGGGCGCTACTTAGTTACGTACTGTTGTTTCGAATAGCCCAATCCCCCAGCGGTATAAGCTTCTAAGTTAGAAAAGATCTATTAGGGCGCCGGACAATTGGAACTGACAGGCAACGCACCAGGTGACGGAAGATCGCGTGGAGGCCACTCTCAGAGTGATGCCTAGCTGGCGCCTCCGGGAGCTGACGACGTTGCCCTAGATGGCTCGCAGAAATAGTTGTCAGCCACCTGTCTCCATGTTTTCTCTATGCTCTTCTTCATGCCGAATCAAATCCTTAGACCAGGTGGAGTTTTTTTAGTCAGCATTTTTGGCGCCATGGAAGCCGTCGGCCTCGAGCGTAGCTCTGTCCTCCTGAGGTGGGCGGAGATATATACGGGATCTACAAACTTGCGATATAAGAGCTCAGGGTTACTGCCCTCAATCACCCCGTTGTCGTTAAAAGATTCACCACGGATATTGCCTTCGCCAACAACCACCCCTAAACACAACTTCACCAGCACCCTTGTTTCTCTTTAACAATGACAGCTATACCCCGCAAACCCGTCCTCATCTCCGGCGCAGGCATCTCCTCCCTGCTCCTCGCGCGCACCCTGCTACGCAACGCCATCCCATTTTTGATTTTTGAGAGTGACTCTTCCCTCGTTTTCCGGGCCCAGGGATACCGTATCCGTCTCTCCTCCGAAGGGCTCGACGCCATCGAGTCTGTCTTGGACTCTAAAGGGTGGAAGAAATTCTGGGACACCTGCGGCAAGACCGGCGGCATAGGGTTCAGTTCTATTAACGCTGTGACGGGGGTGGTTGGGGAGAGTGGGGGGTCACCCCAAGTTCCGGCCGGGGGGAGGAGGAAGGAGAAGGAGTCAGAGAAGAAATTGGCTGAGGCACTGGCGAGCAGGGATGGGAAGATCGTGGGGATTTCGAGGGGGGATATGAGGAGGATTTTTTCAGAGGGGTGCGAGGAGTTCGTACGCTGGTCGCACGCAGTTGTTGGGTATGAGTTGACGGGGACGGGTGTGCGCGCTATTTTTGCAGACGGGACGAAGTCAGAAGAGGGGGAGATGCTTGTGGCAGGCGACGGGATTCATAGTAAAGTTGCGAAACAGGTATCGGGGGGGCGGTTGAAAGTTTTTGATACAGGCGCAATTGTGATCCATGGACAGGCGCCTACGACTGCTTTTAAGGGGCTAGGGGAGGGGGTGTGGATGCTAAGTGATGAGGGGAATGGAAAGGGGAAGGTGTTTGTTTTTACGAATGTCAGACCAGTTGAAAGAGATGACCCAAGCCTGCTATTTGGGTGGACCATGACCGCCGAGCCGGGTGTCCTCGATCCCACTGGTAACACGGATGATGTTATTGAAGAAACCGCCGCAGAGGTCGCCAAACGCGTCACGGCGCGCTGGCATCCTAATCTGCGTCCAATCTTTGACTTCATGGTTGTAAAGGACGCTACCTTCCTGAAGATAACATGCTCTACCCCTACCGGCGTCCCAGAGTGGGAGAATGAGCCGCGCGTCACTGTGATTGGGGATGCGGCGCATTCGATGACTCCCGCTGGGGGGATTGGGGCAAATACTGCGATGAGGGATGCGGCGCTGTTGGGGATGATGTTGGTGGAAAAGGGGGGTTGGGGGGAGGAGGTGAGTAGGGCGTATGAGGG
>JPJR01001004.1:0-21355 GCA_000750675.1 Pseudogymnoascus sp. VKM F-3808 | reverse complement strand
AGAACGAACCCGCGACCGTGAGCCTCGCGACAAACCCAAGAAGAGCGGCTTCAAGTGGAAAGAGAAGCGCCGCGACGATGACCGCCCCGAGGAGCCCAAGCGCCTTGAGCGAGGCTATCGAAACCGTTCGCCCTCTCCCCGAAGGAATGCACCAGCCAGCAAGGGGTCGTCGGTC
The DNA here is from genome assembly GCA_000750675.1 of Pseudogymnoascus sp. VKM F-3808. Classification (NCBI taxonomy): domain Eukaryota; kingdom Fungi; phylum Ascomycota; class Leotiomycetes; order Thelebolales; family Thelebolaceae; genus Pseudogymnoascus; species Pseudogymnoascus sp. VKM F-3808. The sequence goes on along the minus strand of JPJR01001004.1, from coordinate 21,180 downwards.
GAGGACAAATTCGGTGTTGCTGCCAAGTTTGGGCCGTCGGTGGCTGATAAGTTTGGGAGCTCTTCAAAGGCCGATGCGACGTCCGACACCTCGAAGCCACCACAACGGGCTGCTGCAGCTGCGGCGGCTGCGCCGGTCGCAAGTGGCGAACCCATGATTATCGTCCATATCAATGATCGGTTGGGAACCAAGGCCGCAATCCCTTGCCTTGCGAGCGATCCAGTCAAGTTGTTCAAAGCTCAGGTTGCAGCGCGGATTGGGAGAAAGCCCCACGAGATCATGCTGAAGAGACAAGGAGAGCGACCATTCAAGGATCAACTGACTCTGGAGGATTACGGGGTTAGCAATGGGGTGCAGATTGACTTGGAGATTGACACTGGAGATTAAGAGGAGCTCTTCGATGCTGGGAGAAGGATGGACGGTATCATGAGGGCGTTTAGAAGGAATTACTGGGTTCACTGGCAGAAACGTAGAAATATAAAGCACTATGTTTCATTTAAGATATTATAGCTTGAAATACTGTGATTTATGTTGCAAGTTCTGATCTGTTGTTGCTGATCGACTCTGATCATCCGCCACAATATTCCCTTATCGATAAGCCTCGAGTGTTTGTAAATATCCATGTGCTTAAGCTACAAGTGCTTCCATCACGGCACAACCAAAGATGCACATAGCCATTGCCAAATGTTAACTGTTGCACCCACTCTCCGCGTGCGGTGGCCCTCCCCCACGACGGTTGAATACATCGTCTCTACGCGCCCGCCGTCCACGGTCTCGTTCAGCCTTCTTCTCGGGGTCCTGACCACCATCCGCTTCCTCCTCCTCCTGAGCATCGCCCTCATCCTCTTCTGCAAATGGCAGCTCCACCCCTCCGCGCCGTGGCTCCTACCATATTCTCCAACGCCGGATGCGTTTACCCTAGACTACATCTGGCATTCTCTGGCGCTTCTCCATGCCTCGCAACTCGGCCTTGCTGCCACGCACGTGGCATCTCTCGTGCCTCTTTTTATTCTGCTCCCACTAGCAGCTGCATTCGCCTATTTGTCTATCAGCCGCATCCATACCGAGGAATCGTTGCTGGTCCTGCGGGGCCTTGGGATCCAGACTTGCTCGAGCTCGTCGACGTATCTGACGGGCGCCTCAACACAGTTTATCCCGACGCAGAAGATTCAAGATCTGCTCATTAACGAGGCGTTTCGCGGGTTTGAGGTCAGGTACTACTTGGTTGTGGTTGTGGAGGGGGAAAAGGAGGTAGTGGTTGTCTTCCCTAAAACGTTACCTAGGCGGAGGGTTGTGGAGGAGGTGTGGAGGGGAGGGAGGCAGTGTTTATATGGTCGAGTGAAAGCTGTAGATAAAGCTAGTAATGGGAAGGCATAGAATGTCTCATGTCAGGGTCACGGACGGGATGGAATGAGGTTACTGATGAATATATGGATTGTTAATTGTTCTACTCGTCTGCGTTGTCGTTTGGCTCGCTGGGCTTATTCATCCTCCTGAAGCCTTGGGTCTTCAGATCGGCAGAACCCTCGAAGCCTTTCCGTACAGCGTATTTCTCGTTGATCACCTCGGGCCTCTCCATAAGTGGCTTCTTCATGACCGGAGTATACTGTCCAGTCAACTTCGGCTTGTTGTTTCCGTCATAGACCTTCTGGCTCCTGACAACCTTGGCCCAATGATCGCTTGTCAAACCTTCAATGGCACCTCCTTGCTTTGCGACTGCACTCAGTAGGTTGCTTGCAAGTACCTCGTCAATCTTCCTCTCTCGCCAGACCTTCCAAAGATCTTCTATCAGGCCGACCGTACCCCATTTCGTGTCTCCGCGGCCCGGTTCGTCACCGACATGGAGCCATTGAATGGCATTCTCTCGACTAGGGTCGTCTTCATGAGGGAAAACGCAATCCCAAAGAACAAGTGGTGCATCCTGTGCCATTTCATAGGCTGGCCGAGAAGGGTTCTTCTCAACATCAAGGAGCTCCTTTATGATAGTTGGCTTTTCCAGTCCTTGGCCAACCAGAAAGAGGATCGACACCATGCAGCGGACTTGATGCCATAGAAATGCCGAACCGTGGAGAGTGAAGGTATACACTTTTGGAGATACCTGCTCGCTTGATCCAATTATGGAGGGAGCCGGAGTAAATTCTTTTTTCCCTACAAAGTCCAGTACTGGGGTCGTGTCGTCCACTTCCAAGATGTCTGCGAAAAACATCGTTCGCTCGAAATTAGTTATCTGTTTGCTGCCGTCGATCTTGCAGAAGTTCCGGAAATCGTGGGACCCAACGAAGTAACTGGCGGCCTCACGCATAGCGTCGATATCCAGCCATCCATCCTTGACGTTGGTGTATTTATTCGTCCTTTCAATGCTTGGGTTCTCTGGCGGCGGTGCAAACGCAGGTTGAGTGAAGAAATACTTATACTGCCTCTCTTTGCAACTAAACCTAGCTGAGAAGCCGAGAGGGGGCGCCGGGCACCATGCCAAGATCCGGATATCTGGAGGAAGAAGGCGGTTTAATAAGTGGCAATATGGTAGCTCATCAGCAATAGGATCGAAGTCGAAAGCTTCTTCGAATTCTGGATCATCGATGCTCAATTCAGGGGGGTTCGCCGATCTTCCCTCTTGAATGCTAGGACGAAGGGCAGGCGAAGCCATCTCAAGTGCATTGTCGCGGGGCATTGTGTGATTAAAATCTTCTGTCCCATCCCTGGGCTCCGCGGCCGTGTGCTTTGGTAGAGGCCTATTACTCCGGACTCTCAGGCCGATGACCTGGCCGAATGCGCTGACGCCCTTGTCGGTACGCCCGCACTTCGAATAATCGCATCCATCCCAGTTTATTTCACCCTTCCCATCTGGAGATGCGCCTTTGGGGAATATGAGACGTGCTTTAACAAGCACCTCCCATAATTTCTCTTCGACAGTTGGTAATGGTGTCTTGTTGCCTACATGGTGCTCGAAGCCGTTATAAGCCTTTCCCAAATATGCCAACTTCAGCGCAATGAGGCGCGTAGAGTATCTAGAGGGGTCGAAATGTTTTTCTGTGCGCACTTTCTTGTAGCTCTTTTGCGGTGTCGCGACTGGATAACTGAATGGTTATTAGCTAGGTTGGAATAAAAGTTTAGGTAGTCACGAACTGTGCATTCTTGAGCTTCAAGTTGTGCTCCAACTCAGTCACTCGCTTTATGAGGTTTTCGTGAGACCACTCTTTGTAGTTTATTTTCTCTACAGGCGGGGTTGCCATGTTTTGAAGCGCGAGTCTTGCTGCCTTCTTCCTCCTTTCGATTTCAAAATGGGTAAGGAGTTGCGGTGGTGAGGCGTGGAAATGCCTAATTTTTGGTTCGGAGAAAGATTGTAGCGAATTCCTCCAGTTGCACGGTTTGGAGGTTCTCATCTCAAGACCTCTGGTGGCCTCGGATTCAGTTGGGTTCCTGAGCCGTACCCAAAGACTTTTTTTGGGCAGACGCGGAGTGACACATTAATCGCCGAGTCCCTGAGACTGTGCTCTGCGGTCCCACTCTAGGCCTGGCTTATCGATAAGATAACAAATGCATTTCGGACGTCAGTTCGTCTTTCACTATTCAACCACCATGCGATGGACGATTCCGATTCGGCTGTGGCCTCTATTCTATTCCTAGGTGATGCTGGATGTGGAAAGTCTACGTTCTTCTCGTAAGTTATAAATAATTCCTGGTTGACCCAAACTGAACAAATCTCAGGCGGATAAGCCATGGCATCGCGGGGCAACAGCCCGACAAACTCATTGCGCCTCTTCGTGATGGCGACCAACCGTTTGTTTATGATATAAAGTTTCGCAATCGCCCGTTCCGGTTTGAGCTGTACGACACCGCAAGCCCTGAAAACTGGAAACTCCTGCAGCCAGATGTGGTGGTGCTGTGCTTTGATATCAGCCAACGGTTGAGCATGATTCACATGCAGAGATATGTACGGATGCCCCTTCCAATCAACTTTATTGCCAGTGAGGCTATTGGTAGGCAGGTCTAACGTACTTTCAGTGGATCAATGAAACAATCAAGACCTTTATGCAGGGACGGGAGGTTCCAATTATTGTGCTGGGCTTGAAGCGCGATTTGCGTAGCGAGCAAGACCCGAACGGGATCATATATCCCCAGGAAGCCTATAGAATCGCCCAAGAGATGAGATGCGATAAGTATATCGAGTGTTCTGCAGTCACGGGCGAGCTTTTGAGAGAAGCTTGGGAGGATATCTGTAAGACTGCCGCACTGACAACAAACAAAGGAGATGCTCTGCAAGGTCTCAGTGAGGGCGGATGTTTGATAATGTAAACAATCTCCTCGTAAAATTTAGACATTCTTAATTATGTGATTTGTCTCAGCGCCTATATGCTCCATGTGAGAACGCCGCCCAATGCTAACACCTGCCAAAACATTATACCCATTCTATTGCTGCCCCTCCATCTTTACATCTTCATTCCTCGCCAGCTTCGCTTCATTATCCTTCTCTCTATGCCCACTTGCTTCCGCTGCCATGATTTGCCTGTCCTTTTGGTCAGGTGTTCCGAGAACCTCTGCAACGATATTGAGAATATCGTCGCGAATACCGTCGACATCTTCGTAGAAGCGGTCATCAAACTCTTGGATGAGGATGTTCAGCACCGCAGGGCTCATCGGCCTGTTGTTCATGATCATGATTATCTCGGCCTTTGTGAGGTCGTACGGACGGAGGCGCTCCAAGAGAGTACGAATGGTATCTTTGTTGTAGGGCACGGGCTTGCTTCCCAGCGGGGATGGTGGCTTTTCGAAGTAGTCCATAAGCTCCATAACTATCGTCTGCAGGTTTCCCGGCCCTGGAGAATGTGTTAGCATTCCAGCTGGGAGAGGTATTGAGGGCGGCGTCGAGTAGATTTATTTTCAGCGTGAATGCCCGGATTTGAGCGTTGGGTATCCTTACCTCTCTTGTTTTTGCGCTCCTTCGCATACCTCTCTCTCAATTCTGATAGATGAGTGAAAACCTCATAGTTTGTTAAGACGGCCGACTGGGCCTCAAGGATCTTCATTTCGTTTTGCGACCCCGCGGCGCCCTTGTCTCAGAGGCTTCGAGTTGCTGTGCACGCTGTGGAACAGAACCCTGACTGACCAGACGAACTGCCTGCCTCTTCTTTGATATATTACGAGAAACGGGGCCCTGTGTAGTATGGAATGTGCGACTTGGGCGTTTATATGGGCATAAAATGGGCAGCTTGAAGGTGGGTTAGCGAGGCGGCGTTTAGTTTTCTGGACACCGCTGAGACACCACTGCCGCTTAAAGTGATTACAGACCTGTGAATAAAAACACAGCCTTTGATCTTCCAATAAGTATTTTTAACAAGTTTAGTTATTAAGAAACCGCCCAATGAGAGGAATCCCATTAACTTCAATTTTAATACCTAATCCCCAACTACTGCACTGCACGCACGGTCCCATCTCAAACTTTCTGACCGCATGAGCAACTTCTACTATGCGTTTATCGGAGTGAATTCTGCCGAGGCGGTGAAGCTGATTAGGTTTTTAATGCGCCATTTATGTCAAAGCTCTTAAGATTCCGCATTGATTGGGGGTGGGGCACAACTTTTTTCCTTGACCTCGCGCCGACACTACGATTGAGCCGCCTTTCGCAATTCCTTCGTTTTCCTCTCGATCCGGAGGAAACGACGACAAATTTCTGTGTTTTCACAAGCACCAATATTCCAGATGTTGAAAGCAAAGTTTACATTCGAAAGTGCTTAACCACTCCTCTCCCCTCTGCCTTTACCGCGTCTTCTGTCACCCCTCATACCGACTTTTCCTTATCCGATCCAACGTAAACGGGAAACATCGGACAACGAAATAATTCACCACATCGGCCCATCTGCTTCTTGCCGGCGAACAAGCTTTGTCAAACCAGGAGAGCTCCTACTTTGAAAGAAGCCAAACAAATAACCAACACCGTTCACTATGACCAGAAACATCGTCATACTGGGTGGCAACTCGCATCCGCAGCTCGTCGAGACTATTTGCAATACTCTTGGCGTTGCTGCCTGTGATCGAATCCTCAAAAAGTTCTCGGTCGGTGAGAGTCGACTTGAGATTCAAGACTCAGTCAGAGGAAAAGATGTCTACATCATTCAATCAGGTGGTGGAAAGGTCAACGATAACTTCATCGACTTGTGCATCATGATCTCAGCGTGCAAAACCGGCTCGGCAAAGCGAGTCACCGCAGTCCTACCGCTATTCCCCTACTCGAGGCAGCCGGATATTCCTTATAACAAGGTTGGAGCGCCTCTAACCCGAAACCCAACAGACGTTAATCGGACTGACTTTTCCTTCGAGAGTCGTCCAGCTACACCGAGCTTGTCTCAGCCGCCGAGTCAGGGCTTGGCGAATGGCATTGGAAACTTGCACAAGAAGCTTGGAAAGTCGTCATTAGAGGACAATATGTCGAACGGTATTACCCCACCAAGGCGACAAGATACGAGCGATAGCAGCAACGGATCAGTCAAGGAAGAGAAGGGTGCCCAAACTCCCCACTTTACGACTCACGACTACGAGAACAACGCGGTCATCAATAATGCTGCATTCTTCCAGCCAAAGCCTGGATACAAGCAGTGGGTTGCCCAAGCGGGTACCCTTGTCGCAGACCTGCTTACCTGCGCTGGAGCGGACCACATCATCACCATGGACCTTCACGACCCGCAATACCAAGGCTTCTTCGACATCCCCGTCGACAACCTCTACGGGAAGCCGCTCCTTAAGAGATACATTCAACAACACATCCCCAACTTCAAAGACGCAGTAATCGTCAGCCCAGATGCCGGCGGTGCAAAGCGTGCCACAGCGATTGCCGACGGCCTGAACATGGACTTCGCCCTGATTCATAAGGTAATATAACCTGTTTCTTGACCGAGGCTCAAACTAATCAAAAAACTAGGAACGTCGACCAACACGCATCACTGACCGCCAAAACGCCACCATGATGCTTGTGGGAGATGTCGCTGGCCGGGTCGCCATTATCGTTGATGATCTCGCTGATACATCCAACACCATTACCCGCGCTGCCAAGCTTGTAAAGAGAGAGGGCGCCACCTACGTCTACGCACTTCTCACCCACGGAGTTTTCAGCGGCGATGCCATTTCCCGCATCAACGCCAGCGCCATTGACAAAGTCATCGTCACTAACAGTGTCCCACAAGAAGAGCACAAGCGCCTGTGCCCGAAACTCGAAGTACTGGAGATTGGCGGCATATTCGCAGAGTCGATCCGACGGGTTTACCACGGCGAATCGATCAGCGTCCTTTTCCAGTACGACTAGAATACATGTAATGGAATTACACCAAATCATCGGGAGAGGCCGTTTTCTTTCATGGCGTATATTTTCCTCGTTCTTGTGCTTCATTGGAGTTGGGAAGGCGGGTTCGTTACTCCCATTCATTTGACACCACCCGTCGGTACACAGTACAGTAGGCAGTTGCCACAGAACATTGGTCGGTGCGCCAGTCAAAAAGAAGCCCCGTTTACATATCTTTGCTATACCCCAAAAAAAGACTCCCAAGATGGAGGAGATGAGCGCAGGGTATTACGGGCATCTGCGGCTCTGATTTCTACCTACCAACTTAATTTTGTTCACACTATGAATGTCTTGACATCGTAATTGCACGCTTCCCAAGTGCTGGATACAGGCGTGAGACAGCTTGAGAGGGTAAAGAAGACGTCGAGAAATAAAAGATAGTTGAAGAATATGGTTGAGCACGGGGACCAATGATGCGTGATTTGTTTGCAATGTTATTGTGATTGTCAGCCCAGCCTCGAGCTAATATGCATGTGATTGCCCGGCCTCTACGACTGTTTATGCCGTCTGTCCCTGCCCCCTCTGTGGCCTTTCAACCCACGTCCCAACTTCCGGTAGCCCATTTTCCTTTTCCAGGCCCCTCCAGGGATTATCATTAAAGCTCGGGTCGTAATAGCCTACATACCACAACTCATTCCTTTGCCCCCTCTGACCTGCATTTTGATTCCTACCCATCGATCCTCCTGCTGACCCTGCAGTACTTGGAGATGGTGGCGGTGGGCGCTGTGGTAGTGAGCCTACCGGTGGAGTTTGCAGTATAGACGTCGTCCCTGGCGCTGGTGGTATGCTGGTCCCCGGTGGCGCAACAACAGGCGTCTTCAACGCGTTCATAAAAGCTCCAAGGCCGGTCTCTTGTGGTTTCTTGGCTTTCTGCTTTTGCTTCCCAGGGGCAGGGGTCACTGAACTTCCTGTTGAAGCTAAGATGGCATCGATCTTGTCTTGCGCTGCGCGGGCTGCCTCATTTGGTGGCGGGAGGCTGGTATCAACATAGCCTGGACCTTGCTCCTCCTCGTCTTCATCCAGCAAAATCTCATCTTCATTCTTTCCTATTCCGTCTAGAGCAGGTGGTGGACGGCTGGTGTCCAAATATCTCGGCCCCTCGTCGTCCTCATCCACGTACTGTGGTCCCTCATCATCGTCCAGTGCAATTTCCTCGTCGTTTGTCGCAGCTGATGCCGAAGCTTGTGATGGCACTCCCAATTGCCTTGGCCTTCCCAGCGGAATCTGGTTTCCTCCGCTGCCCTGCCCCTTTTTGCCCCCTTTATCAATGGCTTCCAGGTCTTGGCCCTCTACGAAGGCATCGCTCTTGGGGTTGAACTTCCGTTTCTTAGGTGGTCCCTGCGTACCGAAAGAGGAGAAGCCCATGGCTGCTGCCATGGCGTCAGCCTCATCATCAGACGAGGCATATGAGGGATCCATCCTTATTGCTCGGAGGATAAAGTATTACAGGAGGTTTGAATGGGAGTGTAATGTTGTAAGTCAGGTGACGAGATAGGAATTCACGTCCAGATTCTGGGGAAGAGATGCTAGCAGGGGTCCGTGCTTTACCATGCATTGGGGTCCGCTAGAGTGCCTTCACCATGTCTCGGATCGTGGGATATCCGCCTGGCTGACATTTCGATTTCTTGAAACTAGGAAATAATATATCTAGTCGAATTCTTATAAGTAGTGTATAATAGCCACAATGCCCAAATAGTCAGACAAATCCAGAACAACATCAGAATCAGAATCGACCTCCCATCCATCAAGACCCTACCCGTGTCACCTACTCTCCATCTTTCAAATATGTCGGATCCAGTCGCCACGGAAGCAATTGCAGGGGCACCCACTGTTGCTTCCAATATCAAAATACGTCCTCCCAAAGAACGCGGTGCACCCTCATCGCCATCTTCCACAACCTTCGTACCCCCTCGCGACGGTATCACCGGAACATGGCACGTTACCCATTCCACCCTCCCCATGTGGAAAAAAGCCCGTAACGTCGCCATAACATACGCACCTCTCTCTGAAGACGCCAACCCAAAGCTCGACGACACGGTGACTTACCAAGGACTTACGAGCCCTAATCTCAAGACGGTCTCCGGCATCGATACGCCCGCGGGGGACGGGGCGTGGAGCTGGCGAGGGAAGGGCTGGTTGATGATTGCCAGCAGCCATTGGCAGTTCTTGGGGTATGGTGGGGGAGGAGAGGGAGCTGAGGGAGAGGGCTGGGCTGTGACGTATTTCCAGAAGACTCTGTTTACGCCTGCGGGGATTGATATTTACAGTCGGCGAAAGGAGGGGCTTGGCGCTGAAATGCTGCAGGGGATTACGGCTGCATTGGGCGAGAATGAGAGTGAAGAGATCAGGGAGTTGGCGAAGGTGCTGTTTGAAGTGAAACGGGATTGATCAGGCGTTGGCGAGAAGGGGCCTTTGAGAAGATCATTTATAGACATAGAGATACCCAAATTTGATCACCGATGATTAACATAGGCTGTGCGCCAATATTAAGTGCATACAAGGACCTGTAATATCAGTAATTGAAAGGAATGGCTGCGGTGTTCAGCATGCATAGCACAGGCATTTATACATTGCTTTCTTCATGATATAGAATAACACAATTGATAGTTACACATGCCTCTCGCTGCATGACAGTATATACTGTAATAATCTTACAACATAGTCCTTCCCCATTCCTACTATCCAGCATCCCATCTACTCCTATAGCATACACTCTTTCTGTAGCTCGCCTATTGCTCAATCTCGCTCAACTCCTTGACCCTCAACTCAGACAAACGCAACACCGTGAACTTGTGCTTGCTGATAACAGTCTTCGTCCTCCGATTCCTCTGCTTCTTCTTAATCTTAATCCGTGCCGGCTCACCCTCCGTCCCCATAACAATAGCCCTGCACTCGAACACTCTCTCGTCGACATGTGGTTGCCCCTTCAATGTGTAGTCTCTGCTGCCAATGGCCGAGGCGCGGTTAAGCCTGAGCACGTCGCCTGGCACAACGCCGGGCATGTGGAATGGTAGGCGGACGGTATCTCCCACTGTGAGGAGGTATGGTCGGCCGTGGATGAGCGCGGTTATGAATTTCGACGGTTGCGCATTGAGCAGAGGGAGGAGCTCCTTGACCGATTCCGTGACGGCGTAGGGTGTGGATGGCTCGGTCGGCTGGGTAGCATTGATGCCAGCAGCAGATGCAATCTTCTCAGTCGAGATGGGAGACTGGGACATCAGAGGAGCCTGCGTGGCAGAGATGTTGTTGGTTGGGGACTCGACATGCTGTTCGGTCGAGTTGAAGTATCGTGCCTGGCTGGGGAGGAGGAAAGTTGGCGGGAGTGTCGAGGAGGGCACCCGCACCTCCTGCACCGCTCTTCTCAATGCTCTGCTGAACATTTTCGGTCTCGAATGTGGCCTGCGATGCCAATTACAAGAGCTGATCTATAAAAGCTGGTAGTTCAGGGCGCTCGAGAATCTCAAAATCTTGCTGACTAATCAGGCGCTACGACCATTAAATCTTGGCACGCCGATTGTGAGGCTTATCTTTGGCAAAGGGTTTGGCACTGCCAGGGGAAAGGTCACTTGAGATAGCACAAAGCAAATAATTGGTAGGGAGATGGGGCTGTGAATCCCTAAGTCCTAGTTGGAGGTTGTATAGCTTGAAAATGAGGCCCTCTTTGACGTTTGTGGCCTTGGATCTTGGAACGTGAACGATAACGATAACGCCGTATTATAATATGTATTGTCTTTGATACAAATGCTATATATATATTTATCTTAGATCAATTACCCTCATTACCCTTTGGCAGCGAGCCTGTAACTCGCAGTCTATATGCTCATCGGACCCAATAATTCATCCAGAAACGCCCCTGTCATCCATCCCCCGGACGCTTTATTTTCCATCCTCTACAACCACAGCAACAATTACACATATATCATCGACCTTGCCCCCGCTCCACATCTCATGCGGGTAGTGCTTCTGCACCTCTTTCGCAAACGGTCCATCAACCCTCCTATTAATACTGGCCGCCTTTGCAGCGCTCGCTATCCCCATAGCCAAGAACGACTGCAACGATTTGACAGACTTGTCAGGCCCTCCCGAAGTATCTTTCAGAATATAATCAGACAGACGATCCGTGACTTTGATACCCTCGTCACTGTGGGTCCAGGCGTTCGCCCCTACCATCAGCTTGCTAACAAGCTTTAGGATGTCGTGGCTGTTGAGGTTATCCCACACACCATCTGTTGCAAAGACGAGGACGTCACCGTGGCGCAAGTTGTGCTTCGAGACTGCGGAATCCTTTGGCATATCGTCCAACTGTGTCCCTCCAAAAGCTTGTGTCATCATCCGCATTGCTCTTGGTATAATGGCCAGTTGGTAGGGAGTGTTGAACGCGTGCGTTTGTGGCTCAGAATTGTAGTGCACCGCATTCAATCGGAGCTGAAGGAAGCCCGAGTCGCCCAAATTCGCAACATCCAAACTTCCATCGGTCCTCGCGATTGCGACGCAGGCTGTGCTGCCACCCGCTCTAATCGTCTTGTCTTCAACCACGCTATCGTACCCTTCTTGCATTAAGGCCATCGCACTCAGTGACTCCCCTGATTGTGGATCGAAATTGTTCGCTTCATATGCCATATAGTCGCAGAAGGCATGGGAGAAATCCGCCGGATCCACTCCCGAGTCTGCCCACCCTCCTACTCCGTCTGCAACACCCATCGCCACGTCACCGCTGTCGCCGAGCTCAGAAATGAAGAAAGCATCTTGCCCGGAAGCAGGGCGCGCTTTTCTGTTCGTTCGCCGCTTGACGGGGATTGGGTGGGGTTCGAAGTGAACCACGTTTTCGTTCGGCTTGAAGCGCTTGTCTTTGGCTGTGAAGGAAGCTGCAATGCCGTATGAGAATCGAGGTGGTAGGTGTGCAGCGCTGGATTCCTGTCGCTTGGCTATGGGAGTTGGGAGGCTATACTGCCTTCGTGACGGTGTTTTTGTTCGACTCTTGGCCAGAGATGAGTTTGTGAGGCTTCTTCGTCCTGTTGGTCGTTGGGCACAGAGTGTGGGAATGACACATTCTGCTAATGCTAGTCTCTTTGATGCTGTCGTCACCAACGTGTTGGCTGATATGCGCCGCGCCGCAATGTCCATGGTTGCAAAGGATTGCTGACCTGGAATCCAAGAAATGCGAAGCCCAGCAGCTTGAGGTCAAGGAACCAAAAACGCGCGCTAAAATGCTGCCATGATCGCTATCTATGTGTATAATTGAAATCGCGGGTTCTATTGTGCGTTGGAGTCGTAATTCTTGGGCTTCGAGCGTTGGTAGAGCCAAGTCCCGTTTTATTTCAGAGACTTAAGGAAATCGCGGGATAGGAGCGAGACGCTATCAACCATATCGGATGCTAGGGTGCCGTGCTCCGAACGTATGGAATTATGCCTATAGGATTCGGAGAAGGGTCTTGGTTTTACGGTTTATAATGCAGAGAGTGAACATATGGAAATTCTATGCTTAAAATTTCTATTTACTGTGATGCGGCCCTTTAAATCAAGAAAGGGATTCATCGTTTTGATATCCCGTATCGGGGCTTCGGGGCAATCGATGTATCAAATACAGCCTCGTAGCCTCGCGGCAGATCCCCAGATTTGGCCAATTAGTCGATCGCGTCACCTACAGGGGTCCAAACATCAGCCGCCTCGATCAGGACGGGACAAAGACCCATGGTCGTATAGAGCATTTATTTCTCAAAAGGGTTCTCAATAACATTTCCTGGGGCCCTTACTCGGGATATAAATCATCACGTTCCTCCCAGTGCTCTGGATGGGAATTCGTCGCTAAAACTGGCCGACTAATTGCTTGGCCATTACACAGCAGTCGGGGCTCAACTACCCTTACTTTCACAGCTTCCGACCATGGTGGGACGCGAAGAAGAGGCCGCAGGGCTTTTGGAAAACAGCCATGAGGGCCCGTCAAGAGCCTCCATCGACTCAATGTCTTCAGCATCGACTACAAGCCTAGTGTTCGAACGAATTGACGAACAAAACAAGAGTCAGGCCAAGTCATCGAGGGTGCCTGGCCAGAACGGATCTCGACCCTATAGCGACCACGTGGAAGCGTTGTCACTCGATGCCGAAGACGAAAAGCAGCAAGATCTCGAAAACGGCCTTACTAGCAGCAAGGGAAGCAGCAGATGGTGCACGAAGCTTGTCTGGATTCTGGCGGGGACATTCGTCACCTTGTGGGCTGCGGGGACGGTCATATTTCTCATTCGGCACCCCGTAGCTGATGCGCCTCACAACCCAAATGCGCCCAATATTGGCAACGGAAATAAAGTGACCCTTCCACAGGTTATGGGTGGGCAGTGGGCCGCGAGAAAACACGGTATCAGCTGGATCGAGGGTGCCAATGGCGAGGACGGCCTGCTTCTTGAGCAAGGTGCGGCTGGTAAAAACTACCTAGTAGTTGAGGATGTGCGCGGAGACAATGCGACACAAAGTAGCGCTCCAGATAACGTGTTGATGAAGATACCAGTCTTCACTGCGGGAGGTGAAAGACATAAGGCATCCAAAGTTTGGCCAAGCAAGAATCTTAAACATGTTCTCATTGCTACCAACGTAGAGAGCAACTGGAGGCATTCATTTTACGCCCGGTATTGGATATTCGATGTTGAGACTCAAACAGCCCAGCCACTTGATCCAACCAACCTCCGCGGTAGGGTTCAGCTGGCCAGCTGGAGCCCACAGAGCGATGCCATCGTGTTTACAAGAGACAACAACGTGTTCCTCAGAAAGCTCTCCTCCCCAACTGTTATTCCTATTACGACAGATGGCAACAAGGACCTGTTCTATGGTATCCCCGACTGGGTCTATGAAGAGGAAGTTTTTGGTGGCAACAGCGCGACGTGGTGGGCTGAAGATGGCAAATATATCGCGTTTCTGAGGACGAATGAATCTCAAGTACCAGAATATCCAGTCCAGTATTTCATAAAGAGGCCAAGTGGGACGGAGGCTGCCCCTGGAGAGGAGAACTATCCAGAAGTCAGGCAGATCAAGTACCCAAAGGCCGGGGCGCCGAACCCTATAGTGTCTCTTCGGTTTTATGATGTTGCCAAAGGCGATGTCTTCGATGTCAAGACTGCAGATGATTTTGCCGACGACACTCGACTCATTACAGAGGTCATCTGGGCAGGTGCGACAGGAAAGGCAATCGTCAAGGAGACTAACCGCGAAAGCGATATCCTGCAAGTTGTCTTGGTGGATGTGTTGAGCCGCTCAGGAAAGACTGTTCGAACTGTCAATGTCGCTGAGATTGATGGTGGATGGTTCGAGGTTTCTCAAAAGACCCGTTATATTCCTGCAGACCCTACGAATGGAAGGCCACACGATGGTTATATCGACACAATAATCCACGAGAATTATGATCACCTTGGTTACTTTACACCGTTGGACAATGCCACACCAGTCCTTCTTACTTCCGGAAACTGGGAGGTCGAGTCGGCCCCGTCAGCAGTAGACCTGAAAAATAACCTGGTGTATTTTGTATCTACCAAGGAGTCGCCGATTCAAAGGCACATTTACAGTGTCAAACTGGACGGGACTGACCTAAAGCCCCTGACTGACACGTCGAAGGAAGGTTACTACAGTGGCTCGTTCTCAAGCGGTGCTGGCTACTCGTTACTTAGCTACGACGGTCCTGCTATTCCCTGGCAACGGGTTATTAGCACACCGAGCAATTCTGACTCTTACGAGAAAATTGTGGAGGAGAACCAGGCTTTGGAGAGGATGGCCAAGAAGCACGACCTGCCCGAAAACATATACTCCAACGTTACAATTGATGGGTTCAACCTGCAAGTCATTGAGCGCCGCCCGCCTCATTTCGACAAGAAAAAGAAATACCCGGTGCTTTTCCACCTATATGGAGGCCCAGGCTCGCAAACAGTCGATAAGAAATTCAAGGTTGACTTCCAAGCATATGTTGCTGCCAACTTGGGTTACATCGTCGTCACAGTTGACGGCCGCGGCACGGGCTTCATTGGCCGCAAAGCGCGCTGCATCATCCGAGGTGATCTGGGACACTGGGAGGCTCATGATCAGATCGAGACTGCAAAGATCTGGGCTGCAAAGCCTTACGTCGATGCGTCTCGCCTCGCCATTTGGGGATGGTCATATGGTGGATTCATGACCCTCAAGACGCTTGAGCAGGACGCCGGCCAGACTTTCCAGTATGGTATGGCCGTTGCGCCAGTGACAGACTGGAGGTACTACGATTCCATCTATACAGAGCGGTATATGCACACGCCTCAGGAGAACCCAGGAGGATACGACAATGCGACTGTTAGCGATGCCGTGGCGCTGCAGAAGAACGTGCGGTTCTTGATCATGCACGGTGTTGCGGACGACAATGTGCATATGCAGAATACACTGGCGTTGCTCGACCGACTGGATTTGGCCGGTGTGGAGAACTATGATGTTCACGTTTTCCCAGACAGTGACCATGGTATTTATTTCCACAATGCGAACAAGATTGTGTATGACAGTAAGTTTACCCCTATGCCGAAACACGTGTCAGTTATAGAGTCTAATATGTCGCAGAGCTAAATAACTGGCTTATTAATGCCTTCAACGGCGAGTGGTTGCGGACATCGAATGCTGTTCCGATAGCAGTTGACACTGCTGCAGAGAGGGAGAAAGAGTAGGCTTTGGGATCATATCGTCCGCTGGCTCAATGGAGAGCAGACATAAGGCGTTATAACGTATGGTATATGTGCGATAGGAGCTATATCAGCATTCACGGCGTTTGAACTGGACCTTCCTTGTATACCTTGTTTTATTCACTACTGCAGAGATACCAGATGAAGCATATATCATATGGCAAGAAATTTATTACTATCAAAATAGCTTCGTTCAAATGCTATATATTGACATGGATCAAATAACAAGCTTAATTGCTACGACAACCATAAAGCGATATCGCTGACCAATTCTTCTGATCAAACTATACAGGCTATCTCCTTTCTGGCTCGCCAGTGTCGGTGCGAAAAGTTGAATTGTCCGTGTTGACATACTCTACATATATAATTAGCACGCCATAACCCCACACTGTGTTATCATATCGCTCGCATGCCATCAACCACCACATTTCACCACATTACGAAGCTACCATGCCTACCATGCCTACCATGCCTACCATGCCTGGCTTTCGTAGCGCTAGCGACCACACAGATTGATCAGACGGATGAGTAGGTTTGGGTAACGCGTTGACGTCTTCTGACGCCTTCGCAACCACCCACCCGCCATCGGTCAACTCTCCCTCAGACGCCGACGCTCCCCCATACCTCTACTTTCCAAACCTGCCCAACTTCACGGACGGAGAAGTCAGCCACCGACCGCCGTCTATTTTAATCCACTAGATAATTGCGAGATTTCGTGATCGAGACGCGTAGCCACTTAGGACGCGCTGATTGACAGCACGCTCGATAGCGGGGTTGAGGGGACCGACCACGCCGATGTGGAAACAAGGCGCCATGAGGATACGCATGGCGGGGTAGCCTCGATGACGGGCAAAGCATGGTAGTTGTCGCCGATGACTCTCAGAAAATGTGTCGACGAGCAGCACGAGCATCCCTATCGTCGCCATAGGCAGCCATCTGGCGTCATTGCGCGATCTTGCATACATAGCGAGCTATCCTCTCACGAAATATATATATATGCCCTGCAAGCCTGAGTCGCAAATATGTCTCCCGGTCTCTGTTTTATAGTCATCTCTTCCAACTACCCTTCTCGACCGAAGCCACAGAAGCCAACAGCTATTTCAATACCTCCAGTACCAATCAAGACATAGTCAATATGGCCCCATCCATCGAGCAAGTCGTTCCGGAGTCCGTCGTTCAGACGACTGAGCACATCCAGGAGAAGCTCGGAGCTATTGGCCTCGGAAACAACACCACTGAGGAGCCAAAGCCTGCTGAGAAGATTGAGGAAGCCCCGGCTGTCCAAGCCCCGGCTGTCGAGGCCCCAGCTGCCCAGGCAGCTCCAGTTGAGGAGGCCGTCAAGCCAGCGGCTGTTGCCGCAAGCAACTACATTAAGGCACCCCTAAAGCTCAGCGGCGCCATCGATTCGTGGAAGAACTTTGATGTCACACCAGTTATTGGACGTGAATACGCCGACGTTGACCTCGCCGCTGTCTTGAGCGCCGAGAACTCTGACGAGCTCCTCAGGGATCTTGCCATTACTAGTATGTCCCGCAAAACTTATGATA
This sequence comes from Pseudogymnoascus sp. VKM F-3808, assembly GCA_000750675.1. Classification (NCBI taxonomy): domain Eukaryota; kingdom Fungi; phylum Ascomycota; class Leotiomycetes; order Thelebolales; family Thelebolaceae; genus Pseudogymnoascus; species Pseudogymnoascus sp. VKM F-3808. The sequence continues at coordinate 3,619 of JPJR01001004.1, read as the reverse complement.
CACTCAGACTTTGAAACTAACAGATTTCCAGTCTCCCAGCGTGGTGTCGTATTTTTCCGTGCCCAAGACAACCTCACCGATGATCTCCAGAAGGTCCTCGCACAGCGCCTCGGCGAGCTCTCTGGCAAGCCTGCCACCTCGAAGCTGCACATTCACCCTGTCGCAAACGCAGGAAGGGAACACGGAGGCAAGGATGACGAGATATCCGTCATCTCCTCAGAGCAGGCGAAGAAGATCTACATCAACTCCAAGTCGAAGCTGTACAACCAGGGCGTGAAGAAGCAGAACGGAAAGATTGGCTGGCACTCGGATATCACCTTCGAGCCCATCCCATCCGACTACTCCATCCTCAGACTGGTTCAGCTGCCTTCGACTGGCGGTGGTAAGTCATAACCCCCCATCTAGAAATCCCAGCCAATGCTAACAACACCATAGACACCCTCTGGGCCTCCGGCTACGAGCTATACGACCGCATCTCCGAGCCATACCAGAAATTCCTCGAGACCCTGACCGCCACCTACGCGCAGCCAGGCTTCAACGAGGCCGCCGAGAGGAACGGTTTCAAGATCTTCAGCGGCGAGCGCGGCGCCCCCGAGAACGTCGGCGAGCTCCTCGAGGCCATTCACCCCGTCATCCGCACCAACCCCGTCACCGGGTGGAAGTCCGTGTTCGCCGTCGGCCAGCACGTTGCCAAGATCAACGACGTGACTGAGCTCGAGAGCGAGGCTCTGCTTGCGTGGTTTGTGAGGCTGCTGGTCGATAACCACGATCTGCAGGTCCGTCACAAGTGGAAGACCCCCAATGATCTCGCTATCTGGGATAACAGGAGTGTGTACCATGCTGCGACGCCGGATTACCTGGATGGTAACTACGGAGAGAGGAAGGGTAACCGCGCGGTTAGCTTGGGAGAGAGGCCGTACCTGGACCCTGCGAGTGTATCGAGGACGGAGGCGCTGGCCGCTGAGAGGGCGGCAACTGCATAAGCGTGTAAATTGAGTCTTTTAGTGTAGCATGCATACTTGATCGCTTTAGGATACAAGTAGATGAATGATGAAACTGTTAAACATAATTGAGATTGAAACATGAATGCCTTGCCACTTGAAGTATGAAAAAAGGAAATAAATACCTCGTATAAGATCAAAGATATAATAACCTGTCTAACCGTCTTGCAACCCACAGAAGACAGCTTTCGGTAGCAGCCAAACGTAATACAAAGGAAATAATATCATTGAACAGCCACAAACGATAAAAGCCTGGCTGACACCAGTAGTCGTGAATCTGTTCAATTTTGTACTTCGTCCCGTACACTGTGAGTGCCTATATAACCCAACTCCATATAAATGCCGCACCGACCCAAACAACGCCTGGTATGTTCCCCAAAAATCTCTCCCACAGCAAACATTTACTTTTCGTTGACCAGCACCATCTTCTCGCGCTCCGGCTTCCTCTTCTGGAACTGCTTCTTGGTATGCTTCCTCTCATTCTCGATCTTGCGCTTGATCGCCTTGAGCTCCTCCGACTTGATCTCCCCAGCCTTCTTAATCACCTTCGGCACATGTCTGTGTCTCTTAATACGGCGGATCTCGGGCATATGCTGATACCTCTCCGACAGAGCAGCGTTGTACTCCAACGCCTGCCTCTGCTTGGCGGACTTGATGCCCTCGCGTCTGGACGATTCGGCACGCCATAAGCGGATGTTGCCGTCGTCGGAGCCAGAGAGGATGTATTTCGAATCGGGAGTAAACTTGGTGGAGAAGACGCGCTGCATGCGCTTGGTGTGGTAGATGTCTCTGGAGTGTCCGCTGCGCGCTTTCCAGATACGGATGGTGCGATCGTAGGAGGCGCTGACGAGCTCCTCGCCCGTTGGGCTGTACTCGACGTCCATGACTGCGGCGACGTGGTCCTTGAGGACGTTCAGCGCCTTGTTCATCTTCCTCATGTCGAAGACGTAGATGTTGTGGTCTTCGTTTGCTACGGCGAAGTTGAAGGCCTCCATGGGGTTCCAGGAAATGGCGTTGGAAGCGAAGTTCAGGACTGTCTTTGCGAGGGGCATGGATGTGCGTAGATCGTAGAGTACAATCGACCTGTCTGTTGCGCAAGAGGCCAGGATGGAGGTCTCGACCTGGTTGAATTGCACGGTGGTGATGGTGTCTGTGGATGTTGGCCACTTGAGCACCTCTGGTGGGGCGGTAAACCTCTCGAGATCGTAGATGGAAATAACTCCAGATGACGCTGCAAAGGCATTCTTCGACCTGTGGTGCGATATCCCCGTAAAAGCGTTCGTACCCAGCCATGTTGCCAATGGAGCCGATCCAGACGGTGTGTGATAAGGATCAAAGAGCTTGATCGAGCGATCCGAGGCGCAAGTCAAGAGCTTCTGATCCCTCGTCCAACTCATGCTCTTCACGATATTCTCATGCGCACCGACATTCCATATTTCGTCCCGGCTAGTTAAATCCCACACTTTTACTATTCCGTCACCACTGCCACTTGCAAATCGTTGCAGGGAATTCGGGTCCTTCGCCATCGTGTAGACTCCGTCCACATGACCCTTGCCGAGTTGCCCAATAAATGGGGCCGCAAACATACGCTCCAGCTTTGTCGCATTGAGTGCACGAGTATATTCTCTCGCTCTTTCGAAGGGATGTAATGCTGGATCAAGGTTGCGAGGCTGTCTGGCGACATCAGAACCTGGCGCTTGCGCCGTCGCCGCTGAGCGCGTGAGCGCTTTTATCTTCTAAATTCGGATATTAGCACTGTTTCCATCTACAATAAATCACTCTTTTACATACCATGATGTGCTGAACAGTTGGCTTCCCATTTACTGTTGGTTCATTAGAAGTTCGTAGAGGCCGTTTATCGAAGCCTCGTCTCGAACTTTTTCGAGCAGGGATGCTTTATCGCAAATCACGTGATTATGCGCTAGCGCGTCAAGCTGTCGCCCAAGGCGACTGCAGCTACGCAAGAAGGCACGCCCATACCACCCTTTCAATCACACAACATCAAAATGGCGCCGGTAGACTCAGATCGGATAATAGAGGCTGAGAAGCTGGTGAAGACAGAACCAAGGAAGGCGGAGGCATTATACAAGGATATCCTCTCAAAAACTCCGTCCGCAACCAACGATGCGGCCGTGCGTGAGTTTGAGACGGCGCTGGTGAAGCTGGGAGAGCTGTATCGAGATGAGCAGTATGTTTATTCGAATGGATTTGGATGACCTTTGCTTACATCAATAGGAAAACTGATGAGCTTGTCAACCTAATCACAACAAGCCGGACGGTTCTATCGTCGTTTGCAAAGGCAAAGACGGCCAAACTTGGTAAGCAACGGACAGTCTCACCCCAAGAGCACGAACCTAACACTCTCCAGTCCGCTCGCTCCTCGATCTCTTCCACAAAATCCCTAACACGACCGACACTCAAATCTCCGTCACCAAATCCTGCATAGAATGGGCCACCTCGGAGCGCCGCAGCTTCCTGCGCCAGAACCTCGAAACCCGCCTGGTCGCCCTGCACATGGCGAAGCAATCCTACTACGACGCCCTCACCCTCATCAACAGCCTCCTCCGCGAACTCAAGCGCCTCGACGACAAGCTAGTCCTCGTCGAAGTGCAACTCCT
>JPJR01001003.1:0-12142 GCA_000750675.1 Pseudogymnoascus sp. VKM F-3808 | reverse complement strand
AACTATGTCCATGGAGGCGGCTCTTGATGAGGAGAGATTGGACGTCCTAGAGCTCCTGCAAGGGCTATCAAATAAACCCAAGCCGCAGCCCAGAGGGTCTGGCAGCCCCGGACTGAGCCCTGTCGGCCGGTCATCATCGCCATATAATGCTCACCGGTCGCCGGTGAGGAGCATGCTAGATGTAGTAGAAGATCCCAGGCCGCGACATTCATCGATAGCAGGCACGAGCAGTAGCGGGGTCACACCGATTCGCAGTATGCTCGATATTGGCCCCCCCGCACCCCCAACCTCCAAGAGTGCAAGTACCTCTCCAACGGAGAGACCAAACATATCTTCACTATCTCTATCTTCGAAGAGCCTTTCGGACATCCCACCACACCAGCCCGCACAAGGCCGATACAAGGGCGATGTCACAGATAGCTACCAGTTTTCGGGTTATCTTCAGAGCAACCCAGGACAGCCGCTAGCCCCAAGAAGAAATACATTAGCTGGTAAGAAGGCAGCTCCTGCTCCCCTGCCCGAAGGTGTACGTGTCGATTTACCTGGATATAACGCCAGAGATAGAGTGAATGCTATGGGTTCAACAGGCATAGGATCAAACAACAAGTCTAGATCACCACATAACCGCCACAACTTGCGCTCAAGTTCCCCAGCTCTTGGACCTACTCTACCGTCGAATATGCTGGTCATGGATAGCGGTGCAGTTGTTGACAAGGACAGTGCGTATAGACGCTTATCTGATGCCAACTTGGCTCTTGCAGGTGGAAGCTTCTCATCCCTTGCAAACAAGCCCCGAAGAAGAACAGATAGCAATGATAAAAGGGATCTGAGACTGCAGAAAGACTACACATTTACTGGGGCTGAAGATGCCGTCGAAAGTAGCGACGAGGCCAGCACAGATGAAGACGGCCCCAGGGGCAGGAGGAGTGAGGGACGAGTTGGTAAAGGCGACGATCATCCAGAATCCACGCCTATCGGTATGGGCCGAGCGCAAGGACAAAGGACCGCTCGAAGCCTAATGGCTGCAGCTGAAGAAGAGAGACAGATGATCGAAGACAAGCAACGGTACAAAGTCAGGTCACTTCTAGAGCCAGAGATCACCATTACCGGGCCAAGTGGTGATCGACTCAAGGGAGCCAAGCTAGGAGTTCACCCAACGAACGCGTTTGATCAAGAAGGTGGCTCAGGGCTAAACACCCCTCATGATTCCGACACAGAACAGGAAATCTCTGACATCAGGCGCGCTCAGAGGCTCGCCATAAATCTTACTCCTATTACATCAACACCAGAAACCCAAAGGAGTGTCAGGACTCTATTCCGTGGAGATTTTAATCAGATGCAGAAAGAAGCCGAAGAGCATCAGCGACGCGTGAGAAAGTACTTGGTCGCCACCGATCTTTCCGAGGAAGCCGCTCATGCTCTCGAGTGGACCGTGGGAACTGTTCTTCGTGATGGAGACACTCTCCTCGCCATTTATTGTGTGGATGAGGAGACAGGCATTATCTCTGAAACTGCAGGGTCAGTCGATACAGCAACAATAGAGAAGCAAGCTGCCTCTATCACGAATGCAACCCATGCTATACCTCCCGCTAGTATTTCGAGCTTCTCTACTATGTCCTCCCACTCTCATATTCCATCTCCATTAGGTACGCCGCGGACTGGTGTCTCTCCTTCGCCAATGAGCCGTGAGCGACCTCGGACTGAGCAAGAGCGCCATCGCGCTGTCGAGAACATCACGGAGCGGGTTTCGAAGCTGTTACGGAAAACAAAGCTGCAAGTACGCGTCGTTATTGAGGTTATTCACTGCAAGAGTCCGAAGCATTTGATTTGTGAAGTGATTGATTATTTCAACCCAACATTGGTTATTCTGGGAAGCAGGGGGAGAAGTGCGCTTAAAGGGTATGCAAACTCACCCCCACTACTTTATGTATGAGGATACTAACAAACCAGTGTCATTCTTGGATCTTTCTCAAATTATCTAGTCACGAAATCTTCAGTCCCTGTCATGGTCGCTCGAAAACGCCTTCGGAAGCATACCAAATATAAACGATCCAGTGTCCGGCTTGCAAATAACCTCACCGGGGTAAGCGGCAAGACACTGGCAAGTGCAAAGATTGACTGAGGCATCACTACTAAGAACCCGGATTGAACAACTATGTGACCGGCAGAAACGAGAGAGAAGCTTCGCGCGGAGTATCGATCCTTGCTGTCTACACGCTTTTGTATTGATAGATAGCGAACGGAGCCGCGAGCGCGTGATAAGACGTGTGAGGCTACAGATCACAGGGCCCTGACATTACATGCTTGGCCAATTATAGTAATATATTGATCAAATTGCTCGCTATTCTGATGTTGTCAACGATGAGTTCGTGAACTTCACGTGACATTATAGAACTGCATCATGCTACACCCTATTCCAATGCCAAATAGTGGCATGAGATAATTCTATTTCTAGCACCGCATATAGATTTCTAACAGATTTTAACTGTTATGCCTCTTTAACTTACTATTTAAAGGATGTCAATCATTACCTCTTTGGGTAGCTGATCGAATCACGTGCAGCTTCTTGGTAAATCTCTGTTTGGCGAAACTAGGGCCAAATTATACGCTAGCAAGCATCGACTACAAATATCGACATTTCACCAATCCTCTTCCTTCAACTTCACGATCAACCTACATTACTTCTTTGCTGTACAACCGAACTGCACCTTCGTTGCAATATGTACTTCACCTGAAATACAGAGCAGCTATCCACTGGCTAGATGAGCTCTAACTAATGTCGCGACGCGTTTAGCTTCACACTTTGGTATGTCATCTCAATTTTTGAATTTACATCACCTTCAACTCGAAAACAATCTTCAGATGATTATTATATACCAAACTAGAGTTTCTGCAGCCTTAGGGACTCGATATCCCAACTGGCGATGCTGAGTTATGCATGTCAGAATGAATGAAGACTACATTTTATTTCATTGTGCTGGAAAAAACATTCGAAGCTCAATGCTAACTTGCAGTCAGACATGAGAAATCATTAAATCATTCGGTGTTCACAGAGGCATTTATATTCATGGCTCATGTGTAGTAAAACTCAATATTTGGTATGTACGATTTTTATTTATATCTCGATGGAACCCAACTGTGTATGCAATGATGGCACTGTGTTTTACGCAGGAATTACCGACCGATAAGACCTAGTCTTTGTGGAAAAAATGGCTAAATTCTGAGCTACTTCAAACTATTCATTTATTCAATGTTGTTTTGCCTTGAAACGGTTACTAACCTCTTCAAAAGAAAGGTACGAATTTACTCGATCATACTCTCCACAGCACTGCAATAGGATGAATCGGCACTGGGCTCCGACAGTTTCGACAAGATCGAGCTGGTTTATGATCGGAGATGCCTCTTTGCGGCAAGACTTAGAAAACCTCGCCCACTGAACGCAGTCAACTACATGCTATTTTACAAATATGTCATGAAGTTTTCATGCTAACACATTCAGTGTTCCATTTTGCAATGGTATCTTTCAGATGGCGAGTGATGGACCAATTCGTCCATTCAGCTTGAGGTTCTCAACTGTTCCATGATGTAGGTTATATACAATTTTTTCTTCGGCAGCAACACAATACATTTCCTACCTGATGAGCATTTTAGATGACGAGTCAGATCGGGGTTACCCATGTTGACACAAATCAAATTATACCATTCATGCCTTCTGAATTACTTTATCCCACGTGTTGTTGGAAGATGTTATTAGCAAGTCATGAACAAGAAGCTAACGCATATCAGAATTTTTACATTACCATGCACCTCGAGCTACATATGGCAAGAGCTTCGTCCATGTGTATGTATACTCTTATTTCATTCAAGAGATCCAAGCATAGTGATGACTTCGACCGACAAATGACAAGCATATGTCCAAGCTTAACAGCAACGACGAGACTGTCCGGACTGATAATGCTCATCACGATTCTTTTGCGCAATGATATCTTGTTGAATAGCTGCTGAGAATCCTGTTTACAGTGACCTCGCTGGTTATGGCGACTCTGTCCAAAATACCACGCAGGAGCCGATTCTGTTTTACCATATCACCAAGTGTGAAAATTTGTAAGTTCCAACTTCTTAATATCTTGCAACTCCAACTATTGTTACATGATGATCCAATTATCACGACGGTCAACATAAGCCACTTGTTGGTATTGATGATATCGCCTGTGACAGGGCAATTTCGATCTGATATCTCAACTATTTTATTTGTTCTAAGATTTTACTCGTGGAAAACATAACTAATAGTTCTTTACAGTGAAAACATGAACATCTGGCACACTGCTTATTATTTTTCATTGAGAACGTCGCCTTGAGCGATGGCTTGAAGAAGATTCGAGTTTTGAGTAGGATGAATAAATAGATGGCACGAGGGTAGTTGATTTCCGTAATAAAACCCTATTTGAACAACCGAGTACCAAACGAAGGCTCCGTCGCAACTTTCTTGAGACCTTAAGGTCCTCCATATGGAAAGAACGATTACCATGCAGGCCTCAGTCGCAGCTTCCTCAAAACTCTCGAGTGATGGGTATGGTAAGGACGATTATCAAGTGAAGCTCAGTCGCAGTTGCCTTGGGAATCCCCAGGGGGAAACTCAGAATCTGAAATCGATTACACTTCTTATAAATTAGTTGGTTCCATGGGAAAGATGAAGCCTCGGGATCCATTTTCCTGAACCAAACACAATCCCATGGGCTGACAAATATGTGTGAAGTGCTGCTGTTGGGGAAATACTGGAGGAACCCCACGGCGTTAACCTTCAAGCTGGTATTAATATATTACTAGTAGTACACCAGTCATCTACAACATAAATCTCGCTCCTACCCAAGCCTAACCTTCTTCCAGATCCCAATCGATTCTTGTAGATCTCTCGACAACGAGCCATCTACTGGCTCTATAGAAGCGCAAACCATGGCAAGCACCAAGCTCGCAAAAGCAAACACCACCAGCTTCTCCTTGAGCATCAGATAATCCGCTTTTCGAATACCCCCTCCCTCCACCCAACCCTTCCAAGCATCTAGTATCTCAGCCAAATCATTTGCAAAGGTTGGCTCAGTGAGCATCCTGTGCAGCACGTCATCCATAACCTCCGGAAGCTCCGCCTTCGAAGCAAGGTGGTTCTGCTCTTTGAGCCATTTCAGGGTGTGTTCACCAACCAGCTGAGCCTTCCATTGCGGGCTCTGCAATGCCTCAAGCATCCTCGTTTCTTCGCGCTGTACAGCAAGTCGGCGCCTCTTGTTGCTGTCATCCACAAAGTCCTGGTGCTGCTTCCAACTCCGTTCTCGCGAGGCGATCATGCGTTGCTCTGGTGTCATGGTGTTCTCTTTCTGTATTGCAGCCATGTTCTCGCGCATCCGGCGGAATTGCAGGTCTCGGTCTTCAGCAGCGGAGTCCCCGTGGTCGGTGTACCATTCTGGTGTCGAGGTTATGGGGACCATGCCCAAGAGAACGAGGATGCCGCAGGGGATGATGTGGCTTCGTGAGAATGAGAGGAGAGGGGTGGGGATGTGGTAGGACCATAGGACGGTTTTGTTTGTAGTGCTCAGGGCGGTGCAAATGCATGAGAAGTATATGCCCGCGCTTGTGGGGAGCCCAGACGAGGATGGACGGAGATGGCTTATGGAGATAGGCTCGAAGTCCAAGCCCTCTTCTCTTAAGGCGGAGGTTATACCACTTGATATTATGTGGCACCGAACCACGTCAGTATGTGAAGGAACATTGTGACTTTGCGTAGTTTTTAAATCATTAGTATCGTCTGTAATCAAGACCCCTGATGTAGCTTGCGGGAACTCTGGATCCTACTCATTGTCAGTATCTCTTCACGCCAGTGTTTCCCAAGCACTTACTCCTTGATCGACAGCCGACTTCGTAATGGCCGACAGCCCATCGTCGGACAGACTTCCCTCCCCATCTTGCACAAGCTGCGTCTTCTCTCGTAGTGACTTAACCTGTATCCAGTACGGCGGAAGCGAACTCTTTCCTCTTACTACCCAGCTTCGCGACCACCTAACCGCCAATGAGAGCATCCCATCTGAGTCATCCAGCGGAGCAATCGTCAGGACAGCTTCATGACGATCCGGGGACAGCATCAGCGGCGTCCCAACCGGAACCCACAGCCCCGACGTCCTTAGCATCTGAAAGCCCGCAGCATTCGGCACCGCCCCCAGATCAAGCAGATAGCTCAAGAGGTCCTCGAAGTTGATTTCAGCCTGCGGCTGGCGCAGTTGGTCCGCATATTCGATTCGCTGGGTTTTCATGCCAATTGCATGCATCTTCCAGTTGAATATCGTCCAGCTGCCGCCGGGGACTAGGCTGGGGTGCTGGTAGACATTCCAGTACTCCTCCGTGTCGTACTGGCGGTCTAGGGGCGCAATGCTGAAGCGCGCGAGCTCGCATTCAATAACGTGGTTTATGACATCGCCTCGCGTTATGCCTACCAGGCGAGACTTTCGCAGGAGTCGTCTAACCTTGGATAATGTTGCGAGGGTTATCACGGTGTTGTAGAGGATAGGGGCGACGCCGAGGACGGCCAGGGGAACACCGACATAGGTGATGATATCGGATGGGGAGGCATTTTCGGACATGGTTTGCGATCACTCATGGCGCTGGGGAAATGGATATAGAGCAGTCATTATGGATATTTACAAGCTTTCGGTTTTCTTCAAAATGGGCGCGGGCCATCGACACAGCCTCACGGTCAGCCTCAACTACCCTGGTAGATTTTTCTTATCGTGGCTTGAAATTCTTATCATATAGTCTCATATGCGAGGCCTGGAATCCAAATATATGATCACGTGCGAGACGGAAAAATTATCCGAGTTTCCCCGGTCCGGGAATTAGAGTTGTACGTAGCCGAGTGGCCAATGGGAGCATGGCGCATATCAGCGCGTACCGCAATGTATGTACCGGGCACAGAGAATGAGATGCTGACGTCAAGATGGACGACTACAACACTATAAAACTATACTTCTCGCAGGTTTCTTTAGCTATTAAGTAACTATTATAAGCCAATATTATGTCCCCTAAACTAAGGGTCTATAGATACAAAACTAATGCTTGTAAAAAATTGCTGGTGAGGAAGGATTTGTTCAACAGGTATTGTTTGTAAATACACCGCTGCCACCAAAAGCGGTCCCTTTCATAGTTTACGGATTCCCCCTTCGCATCTTCGTACCAATAGCCACCGACACAGCTACTCCTTCGAGGCCCGAGGACCACTGACAACACTGACCACACTTGCGAGTACCTTCTATACTTACACACGAATTCTCCGTCTCAACCCGAGCCCCGCACCGGCCAAGTATTCAGCAGTGCACGTGAGGGCGCGGGGCAACATTGTGTCTCCATAATGCCCCCCTCCTCCTTTCCCTCTAGACCCTCCTGTTCCCTCCGCCACCCACCTTTCTGAAAGCTTCACACTCACCTCCAATCCATCACCCGCGCGACAAGTTGAAATACTCAAACCGCAAAAATGGCCGACAATGGATCAACAGAGAAAGTCAACACTGATATTGTGACGCTGACCCGCTTCCTCACTGAGGAGCAGGTGAAGCACACCGAGGCCACTGGAGACTTCACGTACGTTACCAGCCCAGCTCCCAGTTTCTTCTGTCCTTGACCGGCCCTGACAAACTCTCCAGTCTCCTCTGCCACGCCCTCCAATTCTCCTTCAAATCCATCGCCTACTACATCCGTCGCGCGACCCTCATCAACCTCACCGGTCTCGCCGGCTCCTCCAACACCACTGGCGACGACCAGAAGAAGCTCGACGTCATCGGCAATGACCTCTTCATCGCCGCCATGCGCTCTTCGGGCAAGTGCGCCGTCCTTGTCTCCGAAGAGGAGGAGGAGGCCATCTTCTTCCCTGAGCACCCCGGCGCGCGTTACGCAGTAGCATGCGACCCAATCGACGGAAGCAGTAACTTGGATGCTGGTGTATCAGTTGGTACGATTTTCGGTATCTATAAGCTCGAGGAGTCGGTTTCGGGCGGAAAGGTGACAAAGGAGGATCTGCTGAAGCCGGGTAGCGAGTTGGTGGCTGCGGGTTTCACTATGTACGGTGCCTCGGCACAGTTGGTTATCACCATGAAGGGAAGCAGCGTCAATGGATTTACCATGGACAATGCGCTCGGCGAGTTCATCCTCACTCACCCCGACATGAAGGTGCCCAAGAGCCGTTCCATCTACTCGGTCAACGAGGGGAACAGCTTGTACTGGGAGGACCCAGTCAAGGAGTACTTCGATAGCCTGAAGTACCCCAAGGAGGAGGGCGGCAAGCCATACAGCGCGCGTTACATCGGATCTATGGTTGCAGACGCATACAGGACGCTTCTTTACGGAGGTATCTTCGCATACCCTGCGGATAAGAAGAGCCCCAAGGGGAAGCTGCGGATTCTGTACGAGTGCGCGCCTATGGCGATGGTCTTCGAGAACGGTATGTCCCTCTATTCTGCTCCCGCGGAAGCGTCCTATATTTTGAGACGTGTGCTAATGGTTACGTAGCTGGTGGACAAGCGGTGAACAGCAAGATGCAGCGCATGCTGGAGATTGTACCAGAGCATATCCATGACAGATCTGGTATCTTTATGGGCAGCTACAATGAGGTGCAAAAGGTTATTGATGTGCACGCCAAGGCCAACTGAATATTCTCTCGTAATATGCGGAGTATTTAAGTCAAAGCGAAATAGAAATCTTTTGAAGGCCTAGAAGATGCGGTGCATTACATCTTACGTGATAACGGCCAGGGGTGCGGATGGGGAAGGGAGCAGAGCGATGTAGATCACAAAAGATAGTTCCTAGAATAGGACTGTATTTTACAAATGTGGATAGATGTCTGTCAAACAGCTAGCTGGTCAAAATACAATATCAGAGCCATGCACAAAAGACGAGGAGAGTTCATTAAGATTGAATAGAGCCAACGTTGTTGCATTGCCTCTTCTAGGCAAGTAAATAAGCAGTTCGTGATGATATAATAAACAAACAAAAAAAAGCAAAAGCATGTTCTAATAACGAACAAGTATCTATTTGAAACACAGGAAATTCATAGGACGCATATGCTGATCAGCTATGGGTAGGATATCAGTCGTACAGTACAAAAAACAAACCGCTCGCGCAGGCACTCCTTTGGCCATTGTCCAATTTACACCGACACCCATCCTCAAAAATAGTGTCTTTCTCCCAAATTAAAAAGAACTGCAGCCCAACGCCTTAATAATTTTAATTACGCGCTCATCCATACTGCTGCCTCTCTTACTGTGCCGCAGTCCACAGTTCCGTCAGTCGCGGCTTGGTCTCGTAGCTATCGGGCTCTGTGCTTTGTGGACGGCGGATATTCGAATTCGGATAGTACATGTGGCCCATGCCCCCGCTCCCATAAGGGTCTGGGTCCGGGTACACGTACCCATTGCTCTGGCTGGTTGGGCTGGGCATGTTACTGGGTGAGTGCCACCCTGCATTGCTCATATGCGGGCTCCCGCCGCTCGCGCTTCCGGCAGACTGAGGGTTCGCCGGGGGCTCCAATATCTGCGGGGGTCCGTAGCCAGTGGGGTGGGATGTTGGTCGTTGGCTATTGGGGTATTGAGCTTGCTTTTGAGGCAGAGGAGCGTTTTGCATTGGGACGTGCTGAGCATAGTCGTTGCGGAGGTGAACAGGTAATGAGCTGTTGTTCATGTAAGGGTAATCACCCATGTGGCGCTGCATGCCGTTCATGGGGGCAAGCTCAGCATTGGGAGACATCGAGTGGGTACGTTGACCAGGCGATGGAGTGGACATTGGCGATCCTGTTGCGGAGTACCCCTCACCGTCAGAGCGCGGACCACGCCCTGACCGGTTGCTGCCAGCGCGGGAGGCCAGTGCGGCTGCAGTAGCTGCAGCTGCTTCCTCAACTGTGCCAGTATGGTGGTTCTGATGGCGCGTGAGAGTCGTGCGCCTCGTAAACGTCTTCTGGCAGTCTGCGTAAGGGCATTTGTATGGTCTCTTGCCAGAGTGTATCCTTCGGTGCCTGGCTAACGAACTGGAATCGCTGAAGCGCTATTTTGAGTTAGTACGTGCCTACACATGAACTATGGCAATGATAAGTACCTTTCCACATCTCTCACACATGTGAGGCTTCTCGCCAGTATGCACTCTTGCGTGAACCGTAAGAGCAGATCGCTGAATGAACTGTTTGCCGCAATTCGGGTAGTCGCAGACATGAGGCCTTATGCCGCTGTGAATCCGCTCTATATAGCATGTTAGTGGCTAAAGGGAACGACGTGATTGTGCATTTTACGTACCATGACGAGCGAGGTCACTTCTACGAGCAAAGCCTTTCTGGCACACACTACATGGGAAAGCCTTCTGTTGAGTTACACCATGTCCGGGCGGTAATCTGCCTGTTGATCGCGGAATTTCTTGGTGTTGAGGAGCGCTGCCATCATATCCATCAGGTCGGAATCCTGCCTGCATCGGTAATGGGCTCTGCATTGCTGTTGGGGATGGATATCGCATGCCGTTGCCCATGCCGTTCATGTGTCCCATGGACGGACCCGAATAACGAGACGAATGTTCAGATCCATGAGGGGACCCGCCACGTTCGGATGCCGTCTCTGAGTTTGCTTGGCCGCCCGCAGCATGCATTAATTGTTGATGGAATGTGTGGTCGGAAGGTGAGCCTCCCGCAGCCGCAGCAGCAGCCGCAGCACCTCCCTTGGTGTTGAGGATGTTCGTGATGTCCATACTCGCGCCATTCGCGGGGTTTTGGTTCGGGTTTATGTTCGCCATCGTGTATCGTGTAGGCTCAACCTTATATACTAGAGGCAGGTATTATAGAGAGGCCTCGTTGAGGCAATCCCGCGCTCGGATCAGGGGTTCGTCCGGTCAAGCAAGACCGTAGGTGGTTGCCGTAAGACTATGGATATGTTTCGGAAGGCAGTTCGAACGGTATGGCGATCAAAGGTCTCGCGGTGAGAAAGGTAGGTCGTTTTTGGTGCGCACACCGCTATATTTTGGGATGGCGAGGGTATAAGTCGGGGAGAGGAAATTCGAAAATTGGATCGTCAAACGGATGTAAGCCTGGCGCTATTTCTGCACAAGAGTAATTAGTAACTAGGCCATGTCTTAAGAATGAGTTCGGATGGTGTAAGGACTCAAAAGAGTAAACATGAACCAGCAAGAACCCAGCGAGAAAGTAAAGTTGGTTGGGTTGACGGAGAGTCGCATCTGGGGTAGTTCCAACTAACCTTTTGATTTCGCGCGACAAGGTGCTGACAAGGTGAGGCCAGGATGGTACAGAACTGAATAGTCGGGATATGCGCAGTGTATTCAATACAGTTATTATAAGTAGGGTATGCGTGAAGCCGTGTTGGTTTTGGTGATAATAACAAAGGGGGAGATGGAAAGAAGTAATAGGCGCATGCGAGTATTTTTGCCTGGCGTGTAGATGTTTCGGGAGAGGGGAGACTGGGGCGGACGACGATACAACCGCGATGCTCCTTGTACTAAACAAGTACAGGAGAAGGACGGGATAGTCAGACAAGACAGTACTGTATTAAGATATCTCAGTGGCCCTTTTCCATGTCTCTGTGGCTTTTTTGGGCGGTGGATGTTTTGGTTGACGGTTGGTATTAACTGGTGGTTGTGGAAGGGGAGCGAGTCGAAGTGATTGATCAAGGGAGCTACCGAGTACGCTACTGGGTGAAGTCACTACCATAGTGCACGCATCCTTTGGTACTTTACGGCTACTTACTCCATAGTATCTAGCGTAGTTGGTTGGCATGTACAGGTGTGGTACTATGGTATGAAGACAGTATGGGTGTCTACAATAGGGCACAGATGCTTCTGTTTCATGGGGTTTCGCAAGTTCATGTTACAGTGGTCTTTTGGTGAGTCCATACACTCCATACAAGTGAACTCTATGCTATATTTTGCACATTTCAGAACCCCTTTCTTTGCCATTGCTATTTTGTTATTACTGGACATTGTGTGCGTGTTTTAATGCCCGTTATTGCTATTATTACTATCGTCAGTTTTCTACGGTCCACCCGCCCTGGGTAATTGAGACAAAAGCTGACAAAAAAACGATGACAACAATGGTCTTCCCCGTCTCACCTCCTCCCCCCCC
>JPJR01001002.1:0-10506 GCA_000750675.1 Pseudogymnoascus sp. VKM F-3808 | reverse complement strand
CAAGGAATAGGGAACGGGATGGGGGGGTTCATCACATATCACCCCCCTTCCCCTACCCGGAAATATTGAGACCGCGTGGGTTGCACACATTCCAGCGCGTGCAGACCTTGCATAGCTCGACCGTTACGGGCGGGGAGAGGGAGTGAGATGTGATAGAAATGTGATAGGGAGGCAGGAATGACGGTGTTGAGAATGCTAGAACTGACAGAATACCCTGCGCTCCCTGCTAGAGTGAACGAGCTAGGGAGCTCCGACGCTGGGAGGCAGGCTATTCTGGGACCAACATACCTGATCCCTCGCTACGCCCCTCTACGGTGGTCACTGGGACCGCTAGGATTTGCATCCCATCCCAGTGGCGAAAATAGCACTTGGGGGCGACCGGCCATTCCAGCGCTTCGGCATCGCCTCCTCCGACCCAGCACCCAACCTAGCATACCAACAAGGCAGCGCACGGCCGTTCTAGGCCTCCGGTACCATGGCCACACCACTGTACAGCGGCACGCGCGGGCTGGGTGCTATGCTGGGAGTCCCAGAAGGGAGGATACTGGGACGCTTTCGCGTGACCCGGTGACGGAGCGTGGGAACGGAAGGGAAGACGCCCAGCGCATGGCACGTTTGCGTGGGACGGGATGCTGGGCGTTTGGACTCCCTTGCGTTGAGGGCACGTTCTCGGTAAGCGGCGAGAAGAGGGCGGGATGGGGGTTTTCAATAGTGGACTCGATAGTGTTAGGAGTGTTACAGGTGGCAGGTGTGATAGTGTTAGATGTGATGGTGATGGTGACGAGATGAGACAGCGCTGGGGATAGTACCACCGATCAATCCGTCGATCCCTCGGCCAACAACCCTCACCGCACCAGATCGGCCCTGTGGCGATAGCCTGACAATGCCTACGCGCCCCTCTTGTCGCGGTCGAGGCCAGACGAGGTGAAGATCAGGTCAGGTCAGGGCGGCCGGCCATCGTAAGGCCAGCGGCACGTCCTGCTTCAATACATCATGTACACTCGTCCTCACAAAGACCGCATTCATCCACCCGCCTTCCCCCAGCCAAGCAACCAGGGGCCAATAAACGGGCACGCCGCTCAAAGGGACCGCGGCGCCACGAGGCTTTGGGCGGATTGGCCCTGGCTCCTTACTCGCACTACGGCGAATTACGAAGCTGTCTCTACTGTACTGGACTGTAGCAGCCCAACCAGGCCGCGGTGGGGACGGTACGGCACTGTGCAGGCAGGCTGGCGGGTTCTGGAAACGCTGATCGGGGCGGACCCACTGGGAGGTCTCGGGGCGCGCAAGGCCCTGGGGCGGTCTTACCTGCACTGTAAAGAGAGTCAAACAGGCTGGAAGCGGGCGCTTGGCGAGGCAGTGGTATGTGTGGTTTTGTGACGGGATGGGTTTGGAGGGTGTCTTACTTGGTGAATAGTGAGTGTACAGTTAGTGGTCGGTGGATACAGTGTGGGGTGCGGATGAGGGGCGGGCGAAGCGGTCGAAGTCTCAGACCAGGCGCGATGATGCATGCATGCGTGCGTTGCGGCGCGGGAGACACGGTAGGAATAACACGTACAGTCAGTCAGTACCGTACAGCACGGAGTGCAGAGACCACACACAGGAACGCTGACTCCATCGCCTTGCCTCTCTCTCCCCACCGAAACGGCACAGCAGTACAGTCAGATCCAGATCCAGTCCAGTGACAGAACCTCGCCACCACCTTGCGCGGCCATCTGCAACGCCTCTCTGTCATTGGTCCGTGCACCCCGCGGGACGCTTGGGCGAGATGGGAAGCTCGTGCATGCGTGTGCATCGCAATCGAACCAGTGGCGAGTGAGAGGCCGTGCGTTGGTTACGCCTGGAGCTGGGGAGGGGGGAAAATCAGGATGCTGTTCATAGTGCATTTGATTAACTGAAGAAACCTGTCTCTGAAAACTTTGTTGTTACGCCATCAGCTGTGTGTATCAGTTAATTGATATGAGTGAAAGCACACGATGCGTGGGTGAGGTGCTGTATCAGATTTTGTCGATGGGACTGAACGCATTATGTGCTTTCGCTCATATCAGTTAACTGCTGCATAGAGCTGATGGCACACTCCAGGCTCCCGTGCTGAGTGGCTGCCTTCTCTGCCTGTGTGTGGTGTTTAGTGGGAGTGCATGTACGAGTCCTGTAATTTGGGCGGTGACTGATCACCCTCCCCTCCCGCGCCGGTCAGACAATCAAATCAGAGTGCGTCCCCCGTCCGCCTTGCGGGTTTTCCTGTCGGCAGCCTTGTTCTTTCTTTTGGCGATGGTGGTTGGTTGGCGCTCGACGAGGCGACGAATCAGATACGAGGATGGGGGGGTGGGTGATCCACTATGCCGGGGGGTGGTGATGGTTACCCTGCATTGCAGATGCACGACCGCCTCACCAGTGGGAGAGGGCGTTTGGGTGGTGGGTGTTCTGGAGCAATTTTGTCTGTGCAGGCGCTGTGATGCGATGCGAGCTGTATGACGGGCGCGGAATGGGTGTGATCTGTTTTCTGTGGCCAATCTGGGGGGAGGAGTGTGTGTTTCCAATTTTGGGGAGGTCGCATGGGCCAGGAGGTGGTGGGAGGGGAGGACAGGGGAGGGAGATGGGGAAAGACGATGAGAGTAAGTGACGATACTATCGATATGGGCGGAGATGATTCTCGATTGTACGAGTGTGTGAGTGTAAGTGGTGTGCGTAACTCATACTCGATGACTGGACTCGTACCGGACTGGATTCGTACTGCACTCGTACAAGAGGGTGGCTCAGACTGGGTAGTACGGTGACTGTTGTCTGTCCTCTTCTTCCGATCTCCGCCTTCGCCGCTCACACTCACACACTTACACTCATAATAGAAAATAGTGTCGTAGTCATACTGTACGTATCCCATCGCCATCTCCACCGCCCCCCCGGCGACATCCGTTGCATAATCCGGTTGAGAGTGTACAGTGTATGGAGTTAGCATAGCGTAGTGCATACTAGACTGTTCTTTCTCTGGTAATGCACATTACGTGCAACACAGCCAGCCACGCCAGCCACTTTTCCCACCCAACGAACCAACCAGTGCTTGTAATCAACCACCACTGCCTGCTTACCACTAGTCTAAAATGGGATTACTAGTGTAGTTCCCAGGATCTAGCCTTGTCTCTTGCGTCTCTCTTTTTACCTGCTGCTCCTCAATCCTACTCACTCCTACTCCTTTTTTCCTGCACGACCCATGACCAGCACCCTTGACCGACCCACACTTTTCCACTATTATCCATCAATATCCACACCGGATCCACTTTACAGCCCATACACAACCCACACCCGTTCCGTTCGATCCCCTTCGAACAACAGGTACGTACCCCATACGTATCCACTCTGTCGCCCGCCAAGATATGTACGCATCCAATTCTACCGTGTCCTCTCACTCACTTCCTACAGCCACACAGACAGACACAACTCACACCCCCGCCCTGTTTTCCCACACCAAAATCTCATCAAACTCCAATCCCCCCCCTGCAACAATCACATCCTCAACACAGCCCAACCAACCAATCTCCATTTCAACATAAGCACTGTAACCCCAATCCCGCCTAGCTTGCCCCCCTTTTCGATTTGTTTTTGGCCTTCCACATCATCTGCATTTAGCCTTCCTTCCCTCATACTGCTGCTGTACAGTACCCTCCCTGGCCAATCAATAGATGCGTCACACCCAATCAACGCCCGCTGGGTGTGTGCATGGACCCCTTTCCCTTTCCCTTTTGCCCCCCTAGCCACTGAGAGAATCTTTTTTTTGGCCTTGCCGCGCTGCTCTTTGCTATGAGTGTGTGTACTGCACCACAGAGTTGGACGGATGTACCGGGGGTACTTGCGTTTGTTACTGTAACTGTGACTGTTCGGAGGTATTAATCTCGCCTGGCGTCGCGCATCCCTCCCCATCCCATCGATCCCTCTCTGCCTCACATCCATTTCCTCCCACACTTCCCCACCACTCAAAACAACCTCAGCTTCAGCCTGACCAATCATATTCCCTCGCCCTCTATTTTCTAACTGGTTCATTCCTACTCTTCCTCCTCTTGCTTGCTTCCTGCTTCCTTGATACTGGGATCATCATCATCTCACTTTACCACTACTTGTTCTCCTCACCAACGAACCTGTTGCTGCCCTTGGTTCAGAAAGGGAATGAACATCAACAACCCCACACAGGAACCAACCAATACCCTCCAAAAACGCCTCTTTTGCCCCTCCATTTACCATTCATCGCCCATCATCAACCTTCTTCCAAACCCTTCTATACCGCCCTTCTACCTTGCTCAAAGTCACATGACTTGCATCGATAGCCTCGATTACCAGTACTCCCCCCCAGTCAACAACTAAACTCGCCTCCCTCCGTCTCCGTCTCCACCCTCCACCAAACTACTTTTACCACACATCCCTACCCACCTTACCACCCACCACCCACCTATCCTAGTCCATCCACCTAAAATCCACCCACCCACCTTCATATCATATCTATATTCCCTATCGCCCGCACCGCCTTCCTCCTCCCTCCCAAGTCTGGTCTTCTCGCTTCACCTTCGTCATCCCTCTACTATACACTTATCATCATTCTCATCAGACCGACCTTATTAAAACAAAACATCAACCAACACCTCTCGCCCTTCCTTCAAACAACAACAACTACTACCACTCCTTTACCTTCTCCTTTCTTCAGACTTCTTCTGTTTAAAGGATCCAAGTTTCTTCTCTCACACCAAGGCTTCCACCAGGATCTCCAGGACAACCACCCCCCCAAGGACAACCAGTTGATTTCCTTGGATTACCACAGGAGCTTTTTTCTTTAGGCCATGCAGAATGTCGGTCCTCAATACAGGCCACGCAGGATGTCGACCCGCTTCAACAGGTCCCAACCGACAATAGCTGCCCTCCAGGAAAATGCGCCCCATGGAGATCAGTCTTGCTTTCCAGAGTTCTTTCCGTCCCAGAAGGCCGCCGACTGCACCCCGCAGCCGGTAAAGTGTCCCATCGTTCCCTTCCACGCGGCTCCCCTTCCTACTCCGCCCCAGTCGCCATATGGATACAACGCGCCGCTCGCGCCCGTCGCGAACAACATGCGCTACTTTGCTCAGCAACCCGTCGTCCAGCAGCAGCACTTTCAGCACTTCCCACCGACACCACCGGCCACTCCCCCACCGGCGTCTACCTTCGACCAGGCCCAGTTCTTCGACGCAAGCCAGCGGTTGCAGTTCCTCCGCACCCTAGGATCAGGAGCCTATGGAGTTGTCCACTTGGCCAAGGATGTCCGCACAGGAATCCAATATGCCGTAAAGGTACTGAACAAGTTCAATGCCAATGGTCTCCCCTTGGATGCGCGTCAGCAACACTTTCAGCAGACCGAGATGCAGCTGCACTACGAGGTCTCGGCACACCCCAACATCGTCTCGCTCCTCAGGATCCTCGATGTGGCCGACTGCACTTATGTTGTCATGGAGTATTGCCCTGAGGGAGATCTCTTCTTGAACATTACAGAGCGCGGCCGCTATGTGGGTAATGACCTTGCGGCCAAGACCGTGTTCCTGCAAATTCTGGATGCCGTTGCTCACTGCCATCGCCTGGGAGTCTACCACCGGGACTTGAAGCCGGAGAATATCCTCGTCTCCGACGGGGGTAGCCAGGTCAAACTGGCCGACTTTGGATTGGCCACTACGGACAGCTTCTCCTCGGATTTTGGATGTGGATCTACATTCTACATGTCACCAGGTGGGTAGTTCATTCTTCTCCTTCCCCTTCCCTCCCCCGGACAGTCAACTAACCACGGTTTCCCCGTTTGTAGAATGTCAAGATCAGTCGTCTGGGATGCCCTTCTATGCCTGCGCCCCTAATGATATCTGGAGCCTCGGAGTCATCCTGGTGAACCTGACCTGTGGACGCAACTCCTGGAAGTCCGCCTCCACAAAGGACTCCACGTTCCGCGCCTACCTGGCAGACCGCCAGTTCCTCAAGTCCATCCTCCCGCTCTCGGACGAGCTCAACGAAATCCTCAACATGGTCTTCGAGATCGACCCATCGCGCCGCATCTCCCTGGCCGAGCTCCGCCACCGCATCGCCACCTGCGGGCCCTTCACCAAGCCCGCCAACGCAGCACCTACCACCACCACCACCACTGCCGTCCCAGCCGTGCCCACCATCGAAGTCACAGCCGACGCCTTCGTCGATTCTGACTCCGAGTCGGATCTGGACGTGTACAGCGCAGCCCTATCCCCGGCATCCACCATCTCCGAGGAAGGCTCCATGATCTCGGACGCATCCGACGCCTCCACAGCTCCCAGCGAAGCCGGATCCTCCCCCGACCTCGACGTCCAGTTCGAGGTCATGGACGAGGACCACCACGAGGACCACAACACCTCATTCGACGACTTCGTACCCGCAACCGCCAAGGATCCCTGGGTTTCTGAGCCTGCATTCGTCGCTCCATACGTTCCCGCGGACCCGGTTGTTCCTCCTTCCTCCATGGCGGCTCCTCCTCCCAAGGACAATCTCGCACCCATCCCACAGGTCCAGGCGCAGCACTTCCTCTCCCCTCCCCCACGCTCGGCTCCGCCGAGGCAGCAGAAGAGTGTACAGCACCTCATTGCGCGCTGTGTCACCCCCTCTCTACTGAACTCGTTCTGTCCGCAAGGAAGCCAGCGCGGGGCCCCCGTGCGGCGCGCGTTTTAGGGTCCCGTGATACAACTACCTCCATGGGATCCAATCCACAGGAATGGGAAGGAACTGCCATATCTTACTACCATGCCGGGACTTCTTCTCCATTATACCGGACATACCTTACCTGGAGGACCACATTTTTTTACTCTTCTCAAAGACATACTACTCTACTTTAATCATGTATATAAAAAACACTACCGACAACTTCGACACAACGGACCATCATCTCTTTTACTTTTTTTTTTCTTCAACAAATTATTTACCAGGTCCCGGCGCGGACACTTATCAACCCTTCAAAAATTGGCGGCGGCGGCGAATCTTGTTTTTGTTTCGTTCTACCTTGTTTTTGTAAGACCTCTTGGAGGAGGCGGAGTTTGGTGGCGGGGGATTTATACGCGTCAAAGAGGTGTTGTCTGGCATGACAAAAACCGGCGTCATTTTTTGCAGCTTCTGTTTTTTTGGCTTTTTTACGCGAAGGGGAATAATTGGGGATTGGGGATTGTTCAAATGGCTTGGATGAAATACGAAATGAATCGATGGATGGATGGTGTTATTTTTGAGGGGATTTAATCGGGGCGAAACAATTGTATTTCTGGGGATCAGGGAGGCAGGCTACCTGGGGGGTTGGGCGGGATAAAGATTTGTTGTTTGGAGATACCCAATTGTTGTTAAGAGATGTGGAAGATGAAGAGAGAAAGATATTTTAAATGTATCATGAGAGATGAATAGAATGGACTCGTCTCTGCAAAACCTTTTGGTTCCTTCATTTACTGCTGTGATATCGTGTTTGTCCTGTCATATCACCACCCCCTTTCCCTCCCCCACCTTCTCAAACTGACACGGTGAGTGAGTGAACACCACCGCAGCATGAACGACTCGTGGGAATACAAACCTCAAACCGCAAACCACGCAAAACACCCTCACTCACACCGGGAATGAACCACTCGCCTCGAGCCACCGTACTACAAACTACAGACCAGGCAAAACACCCTCACTCACCACCGCACTACCCGTATTGTCTCACCCCGCACCTCACCCACCGTCTCATCCCATCCCCCAGAAATCGCTCACATCTCACATCCACCCCGCAAAGGCGGTGTGCAACAACGCACCGCGACGCGCAGATGTGGTGCAGTGCAGCTGTACTGCACGACCAATTACAGTATTGCACCCACAAGCACAGACACAAGGATGGATGAGACCGTAACGGGTTGTGTGCAGATAATGTGGAGGGGGTAATTATAGGTGAATCGTCGCACTGTGCAGATTCACGCTGTGGACTCACTCTGTGGGGGTAGGTAAGTCGGCTGGGGTGGAGAGGTAAGTTCCCCGTTGGACGACCGCGGGTGAGCTCCGTGCTGCTGCTGGTGTTTCAGGTGGGAGATGGGGCTGAGGGAGTGAGGTATGCTGTGCTCTGCTGTGCTATGGATGGAGAAGTCGTATATCAGAATACGTGAATCGTCGTACTGTAGGCTTAAGCAAGTCGGCTGGGCTGTAGAGGTATGTTCCCCGGTAGGACGACTGATGGGTGAGCTCTGTGCTGCTGTTTCAGGTGGGAGATGGGGCTGAGGGAGGGAGAGAGCTATGCTGTGTCATGCTCTGCGGTGCTCTGGACTGGCAATGTGGGTGGGATACTGGATTGAATACGCGTCGTTTAGAGGGATCGTGCAACACAGTAAGTACAGTCGTCATTCATTCACTACACTCATCCGTTTGTTCGTTCATTTTACACACTCGTTCGTTCGTATCCCCCACCCATCACCCCTATTCACGCGGGCTTTCCCCCTATTCCCACAGCCTCGCGCTCATACGAGCCATCCACACACACAGCCTCGTCCTTAGGGTTATGTCTGCTGCTGGTCCATGGTAATGGATGCGCCAGACGCGGTAATGGGCACGCCGGACCTGGGACTATCGGGAACAGGCCCGGGGCATGGGAATAGCATGGTAATAGCATGGGAATCAGACGATTAAGTGAGAACGCGTGGAATCAGGCCAGATATTATGGATATAGCGTGAGCGGGAGCGGGGGCGGCAGACGGTACGCCCGCCTTCTAGACGTATTTGGCGCGCGATGGCGAGGAGGTAAGGTTATAGCGTCCCCAACGGCAGCGGACGCTACGCGTATAGCTGACGATGAGAAGCCTGAGGATGATGAGGAATAATGGCGGCGGAGGCTTAATTATGGTTTTGACGGCGCCGGGAACTAGGGGTAATAGCTGACGCGTAGACTGAAGGAGGCTCATTCATAGCTTCTCTTAGTCGGTGCGTGTAGCGCGAGCCTAGGCGGCTAAGGCAGCGACGGCGGGGGATCGTTGACGATTAGACTAGGAAGGATGCTCATGTCTCATGTTTGTTCGAGGGGAGTCAGGAGAGCGTGAGCGGAAATGGCGGTTGTGGCGGCTGTTTGGTAGAGTTTAAATAGAATAGTTTGACTAGCTTTAGGTTATAAATTTTTTTTGCATCGGCGTGCGAGAAATGAGGCTTGGAACAGCTGTTTTTTTAGGGGGATTCCGGTTGGCATGATTTTGTAAGTGTAGCTGTAATTGACTTTTTAGGGGGACAGAACGGTGGAGGGGACGTACGAGTCAGGAGTCTTCATGTCAGAATCAGCTCGATGATTGTATTATTTGTGGTGATCAGCAGTTTTGTGAAGTTGTTTTTTCAGTTGTCAGCTCCGAAATCAGCTCGATGGTTGCTTCGGCATGACTCAGAGTATTGGATTACTATATCCGAGCCGAGTGTTTTCTATGTCTAGTTTCTCTACCGCGTCCAAGGCTCTATAACTTTGGATTACTATAATCGAGGCAATATTGTCTCGGTCTAGTTTCTTCGTCTTCATCTACTGCTCATGTGGGTTAACGAAAGATTATGAGGCTCGATATCATGTTATATCATGCTGTGATATTGTAGTATAACGGAAGATCGTGAGCCTCTATTATGTTTATATCATGCTGTATGGGGTATTATGGTAATGGTAATTGTACTATATTCATTTTCTCTGTCTAGTTTATCCTCCGTCTACAGATCATGCGGCTCAACAAAAGATTATGAGGTACTCTATTATGTTTGTATCATGCTGTGAAGGGTATCATAGTAATGATATTGGACTATATTGTAGTCAACAAGCTCATCCTCTTCGGACGAGGCTGTACAAATCGTATGTATGTACGTGTAAATGGTGTTTAATAAACCCCTATTATTCATTTACTGCTGTTTATTACTGTCATGTACAGTAATCTTCATCAAGTTTATATAAATTTGCTCAATTTATCTCACGATCCCCAGACCTCACCCCAGATTCTAATAATACCTTATATGCAGATAGCATTTGACTCATCTATTACTGTAATAGTATTATTATCTTTTAGTGTTTTGACTCTCCTATTACTATAACATTATTGATTTGTGGTGTTATTACCCCTTTCTCACAGTAATAGTATTATTACTTTGAGGCCAGTTTACTCATTCTATCACACGATCAAGGGATCTAGCTCACAGTCTAGGCAACCCCTATACGTGAAATTGACATTTTACTATTCTATTATTCACGTATTACTATAATAGTCTTTTCCTCTCTTGTCAAACAACTCATTCATCTCTCACTCTCCTCAAAACGCCAGCAAAAATGTAGTCAATATCAAAATTCTCTATGTACAGCTGATATTCTACCCCCTTCTAAAACCACGTCGGCTTCAACGGCGGGTTCGCAAACTTCACCGACTGCTGCGCATACGCATCCCACCACTGTCCCGCCCCCGGCGCAGCCTCCCCATCAATCTCCGGCCCACAAGCCCCATCCGACTCACCCGCCGGCTTCACCCA